>JAQZBX010017567.1:0-35426 GCA_029593785.1 Cabassous unicinctus | reverse complement strand
GAGAAACGTGCTGGGGAATCTTATTGATCACACTGCGTGCCGCTATTAATTACATAAAAATTAAATGGGCAATAGCTCAGGCAGAAACCTTTAACTTGACACCTTTTCCGTTCCCTGCTAAGGAGGTGGCTCACTCTTAATTAGCGCATGGGTTCTCCTTTGTCCTTTGTCCTCTCTTTCCCCGGGCTGAGGCTTGGTTGGCCTGTGTCTTGGCATCCTCGAGCCCCGGGCCCACTTGTCTGTGAAGTTAGGCTGGTAATTTGCTTCTTAAGAGTCCACCCGAACTTGGAAATCTCAGAACCAAAGGGCAAAATCAAGCTATGGACTAGACAGGATATAAGCCTGCCTTTCGGCGGGTAATGGCAGGGACAGAGCTGGGAGGAAATGTGGGAAACTCCTATAATTTGGCGCTTGTACAACTCGTGGCCAGCCTGTCTTGGAGATGTGCTGGAACGCTGGGTTATGTGTGTTTCCGGGGTATTCTCTGTGCCGTGCCGGTGGAACCTCCTGCCAAGAGGTCTTCCGGCCAGGGACAGACAGACATAGGCCACTCCCTCTGGAAGGACGAGGGGACACCGAGCATCCCCAGTGGGCAGCGGCAGCCACGCCCGTGATGGCCTGGCTGAGGGGGCACAACTTCCCTCCAACTGAGAGGATCCTTTTCACTCGGCAGTCAGGGCATCTCTTGCTGCTCTGGTTTAATTTAGCAGCTCCTTTGGAAAATAGCTATAGTCTTTTTATTAAAAAATGGTACCTGCTCATTGTAATTTTTAAAAAGTCTAACCATTCAGAAAGTAAGAAAGAGGGGTAAAGAATACTGGAAATCTCACCAGTCAGAAAGAAGAGTTTGGTGTATCTCCTTTCAAAGTCATTGCATGCATGCATGAGATATAATTATTTTCAAGAGTAGAATCATATTATCAACATGAATTACTGCTTGCATTTTTGCACAGAAATTGTCTTGATAATTTTCCATGTCAATAAATGCAGGTGCTACTCACAGACGCACACACACGCACACACACGAGTCCCGTCTGTTTCTAAGGACGACTTTAAATTATGGATGCGCAGTTGTTTATTTTACAAGCTTCCTTTGATTGAGTGCTTGGTTTGTTTCTAGTAATTTATTATTAAAATTAATGCTACAATGAGCAACTTTGTATTCTTGTGTGAGTGTTTCTGGAGAATAAATTCCTACAAGTGGCATTATTGGGTCAAAAGCACGTATAACCTGAAGTTTGATGGGAATTGTCAAATTGTCTTTATAGTTAGCTGTCCTATTTGTTTTCCCACTGGTAGCGAATCAGAGTGCCTCTCACCTGTCATGACGGATGACGTCAACCTTATAAGCCAGGCTGATCTGGGAGGCAGGAAATGCCCCTCATTATTTCTGTTTGAATTTTAAAAATTATTAGTAAGCTGAGAATGTTTTCATGTGTATTGATCATTTATATTTTATGGCTAAAGAAGTAAGTAAAATGTTTTGCTATATCACATCATACCTAAAAATTAATCTCAAATGGATAAAAGATTTACATGTTTTTAAAACTCACGGAAATTATGTTATAAAATATGTTAAGGAAGGAAAGGATCTTCTTAGCATGACAAGGTCAGAAAGTATCTTCTTAAAGACACACAAATTTGAGTGCAGTTTTAATTAAGGCAAAGACATCATAAATAAGTTGAAAGGCAAATAAAAAGATGGGAAAATGCTTCTAAAGTAAAATACAAACTAATGTAAAATTAAAAGCTTAAAAGGAAAAATACTGAAAATCCAATAGAAAATATGGATAAAGGGTAAGAACATGAACTTGGTCAAATAAAATAGCTTCTTATTGTCCTCTTTCTCAGGGAGGATAAGTATCACGGAGAGGAGGACAGAAGCCAAGAGGAAAACATGAAATAGAAAAGGAGAGCTCTGTGTTTTCTGGACAGGCGTGGAGGGGATTCCTAGGATAACAGGAGGTCACGGGGTGCCTGCTCTGGGGTGGCGTCCATTCACCTGGAGCAGGAGAGGCGGCTCCAGGAAAGCGCAGTGCTCACGTGGGAGGGATCTGAAGGTTTTCAGAGCTGGGGCAGCACTTGTGACAGGTACACAGAAGAGTAATCAAACGAAAGGAGGCAGGTGTTAACACGGAAAAGCAGCCTAATTTTAATTTGGTTTGTGGCTCAGCTGTGGAGAGCGTTTGCAGTCACTGTACCGTGAGCCGTGAGCGCTAGCTGCTGCCCATTTGGACGTGCTATTGGGGGGAGACAGACTCTGCTGCGTAGGAGGCGGTCAGGCGCAGCTTCGACAGTGAAAAGCCAGTGGGCAGAGCCTGACGGCGAGACCTCGAGACGCTGCTGCATAACCAAGGGATGGGGCGGAGCGGCTGCTGGGAGCAGGCTCAGGACGGGGAGACTGAGGCAGGAGCGGCCGCTTTTTCACCATAAACCTTTTGTCCTCCGACCTTTGCCCTCAGCACGTGGCTGGTGAATCTCTCCCGGTGCCCCTTGAGGTTAGGTGCGGCGTGGGGCCGGCGCCTTGCCCATGAGAGCCGAGGGTACCACTGCAGGGCTGGGCCAGCAGGCAGGGGCGCGCCTCCCACGCCACCTCGCCCCTCCCCGCTGCTGGAGGCAGTAGGACACAGAAGATGAAGGGTGGGGAGAGCAACACGATGGAAGAAGTGGGTCCTCTAGGAAATACAGCTTATCCAAGGGCAAAGTAGCGTTTCGTCCAGGAAATCTGAGGAAACATTCCATTCCATGAACTGCATGAAGAGAAAAAAAGGAGACATTTTAATAGATGTTCAAAAGGCCTTTGGTGATATTTGACAGCTGTAGTGGTTACCTATGGCTGCGTAACAAGTCGCCCTGATTCTCAGCAGCTGGAAACAGACATTTGTTGTCTCCCTTTCTGTGGGGGCCTTTGGCTGCAATCGAGGTGCCGGCTGGACTCGTGGTCTCCCCTGAAAAGCCGACTGGGGAGGACCCGTGCCCAAGCTCACTTAGGTGGGTCCCCGTGGGCTGTTGGCCAGAGGCCCTCCTAGCACTTCACCCCACGCACCTTTCCACAGGGAGCCACGTGGCGGCTGCCTTCCCCCCACGAGAGCTCTGAGGGCAACACCGCGTTCCCCAGAGGGAAGGAGGCGGCCCTCTATGACCTAACCCGGGAGGACGGCCCAGGTCCAGCCCCCACCCAAGCGGAGGGGAGCCGAGCCCCACCTCGCGAAGGCAGAAGCACCACACACGTGGGGGCACGTTTGCAAAGCCACAAGAGCTTTGGCGGTAAACGCTCTTGTGAGAACCCGGAGATGAAGAATCTTCCTCAGTGTGATGGGGACCATCTATCAAAAGCCGCGGCAATTACGTACTAAACGGCAGCAGACAGCTTGAAGGATGACGGGAGTCAGCGTAACCTGATCAAGGCCATTGCTTAAATTAGATTGGTATGACTTATGTGGTCACGTGGAGACGTGGAAGCAGAAGGAGGTGGGGAGCAGAGCTCTCCTCTGGGCATGTGTCTGTGTCTTTTGTTCTGGGGAAAATACACCTGGGCCCCGCTGCGCCCCCGGCTGTTGGGGAGCTACTTCAGTGTCTGTGCATGTTGTGGGAGTCCCTGGAACGTGCTTGCTGTGGACGTGGAGGTAGGAGAAGGGGGGCCCAGCTGGGGCGGGGCCCACTGCCGGTCACCCCGGAGGCTGCTCCTGGGGCAGAAGGCCTCAGAGGGCCAAGGAAAGAGCTGGAAGCGCCTCGGAGGTGGGCCTGCCTGTGCCCCCGAGTGGAGCGCCCACGCTCAGAGCTGCGAGCTGGTTCTGCAGCCACGTCCCCCCATCGCCCCGGAACCTGCAGCAACACAGGCATTTGGAGCGCGAGGGATGGTGAAGAGGACGATGAAGAAAATGACGTGGTCACTGTTTACCGGGAGCTCATGACGGGCTCCGCCTTCAGACAGACGGACGGACAAGGCAGCTTGGAGAAAGGTGTCCAGAACTCAGAACCGCAACCTGCTCTCCACCAGGTCTCCATCGTGGTCCAAAAGGAAAAGTCTCACCTGGTGGGAGAGGCCAGCCAAGGGGACCTAGGTGGGGGGATGGGCCCGGGCCCCCCTGTCTCTCTGGTCATGCCTGAGGACCGGCGCTCGGTAGAGTCCAAGGTTCTAGAGGGACCACTGCACACTCTCCCATCAGGGACACTTTTAAGGCAGAAAGTCAGAGGGTGTGACTAACGCATCAAATTTCTCAAATGAATAGGCACATGGAATCTCAGTCCACAAAAAAAAATTCATTCCAAATGCCCTAAATTGTAGCTGTCACATTCAGCGGGTTTACAGGAGGCCAAGCTGCGGGCTAACATCGTTTCCAGCACGCACGATCCAATCTTAATTAAATCTGCACCACACTGAATTACTTTAACTACGACTTTCCAGCAGAAGGCATTGTGAGAAATCCGTTCTCCCGTCTTATTTTAATCAGATTTCATAATTTGAGCGTGGATGTGCAGGGTGGAAAGGCTGCTCAGCCACGAAGGCAGCAGGAGACGGGCTTTCTGAATGCCTTCCCAGGCCCCGCCAAGGAAGGGGAGGACGTCTCCACGGCGTCAAGAAGACAGACCTGCTCCACAGGCTAGAAGGCCAGCAGCAAGCCGGAGCTCGGGAGAAGATGTTTGCAATACATGGAACAGCAGGACACATGAGGAGCAAATCCATAAAACGCAGTAGAAGAATGGGAAAGTACTGGGACAGGCACTTGGCTGAGAGACGGCCAGGGGCTGAGCACTTAGGGGAGCCCACAGCCCTGGCCCAGCTCACATGCCTTTCCTGGCTGCCTCGCCCCTCCCTGGCTCCTGGGCTACCCCTCCCCTGGCGAAATGCCCCCGGCCACTCTCCCCCGCCTCCAGGGCAGAGCCAAGCCGGTGAGGACCCAACAGGTCAGTCCCTGGGGCAGTGCTGAGACCACCTCCTCGCTCAGCTCCCCTCCCCCTCTCCTGGGAATGCCTGAACAAGGCTCCCCACCTCGGGCTCTGCTTCTGGGGAACCTGTGCCAGGACACATATTGAACCTCCAACCCCATCCGACGCACCCCTGGCTGGTTCATCGTCCGCTGGGACGCGTGCCTCAGTCTGGCCGTCCCTGAGGAGTGTGGGGTTACTTACGCTCCCACTAGATGGCCCAGCAGTTGCACCTGTGGGCAAACACCTGGAGAGGGGCTGGCACCTGAGCCCATGGGGGTGCCTTCAGGAAGGCTCGTGGGTGCATTGCTTGCAATGACCAAAAGTGAAAACAAAAGAAAAACAAATATCCATGAACTGTAAAATGGATAAACACACACTGGAATACTATTCAGCAAAGAAAATGAACATGCTGTGACAAGCGCGTCAACGTAGCTAGCTCCCATAAACTTAATGCTCAGAATAAGAGGACAGACACAAAAGAGCAAGGGCAGCAGGAGGCCGCTCACGCAAAGCTCAAGAATAGTAACTCTGCCACCTCCCCAGGGGTGCAAACAGGTGACAGGCTGCCAAGGTCAAGCCAAGGTCACGACCCGGAGGGGAGAGGCAGCTGTGGCTAGAGAGGGGTCCACGGAGGCGGTGGTGGTGGAGTGGGGGGCTGCTGGGATTCTGTAAGAACTTGTTCCAGTTCTTGACCTGGGAGTTGGTTACATGGGCATTTATTTTAGAATTGCTTGTGCGATTGTGTAACTTTTCAATGTTTATGTCATTTTGAACAATAAATTAGGAGATGATTTTGTCTGAAACAATTTCCCTTGTTTACAATGAATCTTTCACAGTTTCTCTTTAAAAAGTCAGCTCCCTCTGCAACAGGTTATTTGCAAACAGTCATGTAAAGGTTGTTCTGTCTGAGGCTCGCCCCTCGGGGTAAAGCGGCCATGCCACGGCGTCCCAGGGTGCACGCAGGCTGTGCCCGAGCTCGCTTGGCAATCCCCGGTGACTTCTTCGAGGAAGGACCACGAGAGGGGCCTGAGTTTCCAGCATGCGTGGAAGTTCACGGAAGCCCTGGTCTGATTTAAAAGTAGAAACTGAATTTACAAGAAAGTGCAAGAGCCTGGTTTCGTTTCTCCCCAGCTGTGTTCTGAGGGAAGGAGCGAGGAGGCTGGCGGCCGACCGAGGCGCGTGTGGAGCCCGAAGGGGCCTCGGGGCCTGTCTCTGGGTGCAGTCGGCACTGGAGGTGCCGGCTCTGAGAGCCTCCCCACACGGTCAGCCATGAGGACTCTGCGACCGCGGGAAGGGCTGCCCACAGCCTCCTCAGGAGGAGGGAGAAGAGAAGGGGGGGGAGGGAAGCAACTTCTGGGCGTTTGTGTGAGGTGGGAGAAGAGGCAGAGAAAGAGCTTTGCAAGGCTGCTGTCCCCAAGGGATGACGGAGGCTGGGATTAACGGAGGTGGACAGGCAAACAGGGCCAGGCGGGCCGGGTGCAGGGCGTGGGGGGCAGCCTTTCCCCGTGCCCTGCAAGTCCTCCGCTCCCGCTCTGGGACCCTCCACGCGCCTCATCACCTAATCCCGCCCAGGCTCCAGCTCTCAGCTGAGGTTTCTCCCCAAAACCATCCCCACAGCACCCTGCTTCTGCCCCACATCCCTGTAAACTGCTAACAGCCCACACTGACGTCCTTGGCTCTGCACCCTCCATGCTCACACGCAGGAGGAGCTCAGCAAGTGTTGGGTGAATGAATGAATGAATGAATGGGCGGCCTGGTTTGGCTACCAGGTGACCCTGTCCACCCAGAACCCCGTGAGGAACCCCTGGCAGGTGCTTCCAGAGCCACCCAGGTAGAGCTCGTCAGATCAGGAGGTGCCGCGAGCACCCTACTGCGGGCTGGGGGGGAGGGGGCAGAAGGGTGGGGTAGGGGCGCTCGACCTGCATTACGTCTGTGGGTCAGAAGCTCTGAGCCAACACGTTAGTCCACGGCTGCTCACATTTCAAGCACGCATCCAGTGAGTGTGGCAAAGCTTATCAGACAATGTTCTTAGATCTATTTTCACTGCTATCGGGAAGAATATGCAAAAAATAATATTTTAAAGGTTTGTGGTTGTCATCGGGGTGAAGGGGAACCATATCCTGTGGCTGATGAGCGGTTTCCAGGCAGAAGTCGGAGGTCCAGGCCTCTGCCTTCTCACCATCCCCAAGATGGAAGAATGCCTGCCCGTTTCACGGGGCTCCAGGCCCTAAAGGGAGAGCAGAAGCGCCCTGCACTGGAGAGCAGGGTCTCTCCACAGCTTCCTCCACCACCAATTCCTAGCAAGCCCTTTCTTCGGCAGGCCGGCTCCCACCTTCACCCCTGCCCTGGCACGCCTGCTTCCTCTCCTCTGGGGACCAGAGGCCCTGGTAGGACGTGAGACCTGGGGCTGGCCTGTCACAGGCGCCTCGGCAGGACCCACTCTCTGTGGGGAATTCTTTGGGGAATTCTGGCTTAGTAGAGGGACCCTGCCTGTGGCCCCACATGGTAATGGGCCTTGAGGGACAGAGAAGAGCGGCTCTGAACAAAGCCCTTCCCATCCCCTGCCCTTCCCTGTGGCCCTGTCCGCATCCCACCCAGGAGACCCGACCCATCCCAGCCCCCCACCAACTGCAAACACTCTGTTTTGGTGCTGGACTTGACATTGATTGGTGACTAAACCACTGGCCTTGCAGAGAGGTTGCCTGGTCACATCATGCTTGGGGCAGAGGGGTGTGGCCTCCTCTTAGCTGCTTTGCATGGCAAAGTTTGTGCTCCTTTTTTATTTTATTGGGAAGGGCAAGAGCTGAGCTTGAAGTCAGAAATATATTGAAAAATATTTATCTCACCAACTGTTCAAAAATAAAAGCAACCATAAAAATGATAGATTCTGGGAATCTATCAGCCACGTTGGCTGATGTGGCTCAAGCGATTGAGCTCCTGCCTACCACATGGGAGGTCCCTGGCTCAGTTTCCAGTGCGTCCTAAAGAAGACAGCGAGCAGGCATGACGGGCAGGCGTGGCAAGCTGACGCAATAGGAGACACAAGAAGAAAAACACAATGAGAGACACAACAAAGCAGGCAGCAGAGGAGGCCCAAGCGATTAGGCACCTTCCTCCCATATCAGAGGTACCATGTTTGGTTCCTGGTGCCTCCTAAAGAAAACAAGGAAGACGAACAGACACAGCAAGTGCAAACAGTGAGGGTGTGGGGAGAAATAAATAAAATAAACCTTAAAAAAAAAAGAATGATAGATGCCGAAAGACATTTGAAAGAAAATTCAACGTTCATTTCTGATTTTTAAAAAAAGATAAAATTTAAAAAGTAACCAGGAAGAGAAGGGACAGCTTTAACACAACAAAGAAAATCTTCCTCAAGCGGGCAGCAAGCATCCTGCTTGTGAGACAAGAGAGGTTCCTTCAATCAGTAAGAAAACGTAAACTAGCCAAATGGAGAGCTGAGAAATAATGGGGCCATAGAAAAAATAATTAGACCCACAAAGGTGAAAAGCTGCTCTTGAGACGACAAAGGCACACCTTCCTATCTGTCACGCTGGCAGGAAAGTAGCAGTGCTCAGAAAGGGCCGTGCGCTGGATGCTGTCGGAGTGGAAATTGGTACAATCTTCTAAAGGGCAGCCCGGCAATGGGTGAGGAAAAAATACTGAGATAGGGCTTTTAAATGGCCATTTCTCTTGTAGAAAATCATGAAAAGGAATCAATCAGGAGAGTGGTCAAAACCGTATACACCAGTGTTCATGCCAACAGAAGCTTGAAAGTCACCGAGTGAACGATGGCATGTCCACACTCAGGGTGTTGGGCAGCCATGAAATCATGATGGGAGTGCAGACTGCTTCACTTGGAAAGTTGCTCCTGATATATTCTAGGGCAAAAGAAAGCCTCTTCCAAACAAAATACGGAGTTTCAGCTCCAATTTGTAAAAAGCATACAAATAAAAGCCTGGAAAATCTACAATCAAAATCACTGGTGAATATCTCTGGGGGATGGGAGTAGTTTTGTTTGTTTGCTTGTTTTTAAATCATTTTATGTCTTTTTTAGGGGTTATTCCAATTTTCCTACCATGAATATTTTACACTGTAATTAAAATATATATATTGCAATTGCTGGTAATACATACAAATGGAAGCCAATATGTGAAAGGTCTTTATGAATTGGCATATTTAGTGGACAAACATCCCTTGCCAGAGCTGACTCAGCAGGAAACCTAAACTCGGTCCTGAGAGGAACGCAGGCAGGAGCAGCGGCTCCTCCTCGGAGGTTGTCTTGGTGGTTTTCAGACCGTTAGAGTTTACGGGGCAAATGCAGAGACGCTGTTCCTTGTCCCACAGCAGGTCCACAGGCAGCAAGAATGCGTCTCACTTCGCTGTGCTCCACGCGTGCCCGGCGCTGGCATGGCCGAGGGGGCACAGCCAGCCAGTCTTCTCTGGGCTCCTTCTCGCCCGTTGCAGGTACACACGGAGAGGGAAGACCGCTCGACTCACGTTAGAGCGAGCCTAAGCCTTACGTGAAGCCAGCTAAGGAGCGCGCGTTAGGTGAAAGCGAGACCAGCCTCGTGCAGGAATGTACGCAACGAGTGTAAATTAAATACTAGGTAATGGGATGACAAGATTCATATTTACATGTCCTGGTTATTCTAACCTGCCCTTCCTAATCTACTCACCTGTTAATCTTGCACCACCGACCCAGTAAAATCTCTACCCACCTGTCCTATCCTTCAGTATGTAACTATACTCTTTCAATTTACCATAGAAAATGTCCATATGGGTGATGGCTCACAGCCTACCCTTCTCTCTTTCTTCCTGATTAGCCTATGTATTGTGAAAATTTTGATTTTTACCCACACACACACACACACACACAAATAGCATACCAGTTTTCAAGTGAATACTTCAGCAAGAGTGTAACAATCCTTTGTAATAAAATTTCCTCCTCCTCAAAAAAAAATACTAGGTAACCAAACGGACAGCAAAGATAGGAGAACAGGTGCTCAACCTCGCAGTGTTCAGAGCAAAACGAAATGGAATACAGCGGTTGCCGCTGCCCGCCCGCCAACATGGCAAAGGAGAAAAGGACTGAGGGCGCCGGCCAGGCTGGGGAGGCACGGGCGCTCGCGCTGCAGGGCGGCCAGTCAATACAGCTTCCTGCGAGACAATTCAGCAGAGCCTACAGGGTGAACAAAGGTGCGCCCTAGCACCCAGGAAACCCACGCCCAGGCGTCGACGCCACAGAAATGCCTTCGCTTGGGAACCGCCGACGGGGAAATTACACAGCAGCCAGCACAACTCTGCAGTGTGGTCAGCAAATAATTCTCCTCCGTGAAGTAGGGCTTATGCCTTACAAAAGAATTACAGGACACTTTCCTAACACGCTAAGTATAAATATACGGAGGATAGGGCTTTTTCCAAAATCATTTTCTCATGCATTTATTTGAGCATGTGATATGTTAAACATTTTCCTCTCTTCAATGCCAAGTTTTCTGTAAGTATTGCCCCCAAGTCTTCATGGGCAGCCCGTAAATTGGAAACGCATTTGCGTTTAAAATGGTCAGTGTTTACCTTGCAGTGATCACAGACAGGTGAGCACTTCAAGGTTTGCCTGCCTTCTTCCCTCCCGTTGTGGACGAAATCACGCCCCACAAAGACCTGCTGAAGCCTGAATGCCGGCCCTGTGCTGCGAGCCATTAGTAAATAGGGGCATCCTGGTGTTGTGGAGCAGGGGAAACCGGGGCACAGCCTGCAGGAGACAGACAGGGAGAGCGACGGCCCGTGACGGCCGTGGCTGCGCTGTGGGCTGCCCGGCAGCCTGCACAGAGCCCGCGGGCTCCAGAGAACGCGTGGCCGGTGGCTCCGCGGGGCGTCCCCACGCTCTCAGCAGGCGACGCCTCAGCACCTGCGTGCACAGCACGGGGGGTCCGACGAGCGGGGGACGAGAGCCCGTCCCGACAGGGCCCGTGGACGGCAGCGCCCCGCGTGGCGTCAGGGCGCCCGGGGTGCGGGGAGCCGCCTGCCACTGAGTTTCCACCCTGCTGAGCATCGGGGCTGCTCGTTCCCAGCTCCTGGGTTTAAGGTCTGCTCGGGCCTTTTCATCAGAGCTAACGTCTCCCCCGGGCTGGGAAATGGAATCAGATGGAAAGGGCTGCACAGCACGGAGAGGAGGCGGGTGGGCGAGGGCGGGGCGCCGGCCGCTGACCGCCGTCTGTGGCCCCCCGCAAGGCCTTGCCCACACCTTGGCTGTGGGCCTCCAGCCTCCACAATGAGGGCCAGTGAGTTCCCGCTGTGCGAGCCGACCAGCGTGGGTGCTTTCGCAGCAGCCCCGACAGGCTGAGGCGCCTCCCTCTTTCCCTCCCTGCCTCTCTCCCTCCCCCCCACTCCCCCCAGTTTTGGGCAGACCCCGGGCTAGGCGCAGGGATAAAGAAGGAACAGGGCCCCTGCTCTTACGCCTTCAGTGATTAAATGTGTGTCTGAACCCTGAGAGGTGAAAGATCTAATTGCAAATTTTGCTCCAAATACCGAACCAGCTGTCTCAGGATCATTTATGGAGATGCCCTTTATTGACTAAAGCTTCCCTTCCCTTTGATTTGGGGGCACCTTCCCTATCAACAATTAAGTTCCTGGGTGTAAGAGGGCCAGTTTCTGAGCCATCTGCCTTTGCTCTTTCAGTTTCCTTCCTTGCCAACTTCGCACAATTCTGATTTCTGAATTATTAGACGGCTTTACCGTCTGCTGGGGCTGGGCATCCCTCAAAATGCTTTCCAAAGACGTAATTATGCTATGACAAGCCTGCTTGAGCTTTATGACATTGTTTTAATGTCTGCCCCAAAGTTTCCTGGGATTGTAGTATGATTTCATTAAGATGCAATAAATTAATTTAGGAAAAAATGGATAGTTCTGTTCATTTGTTATTCTAACCTGGAGCAGAATGTGTCTCTATGGATAATACCTAAGTCTTCTCTAATGGCCCTTAATTGACCTGCACTTTTTCCATATTTGTTGTACGCATCTCTCCTTAGGGTCTTTCCCTAGCAATAAGTCCGTCATTTCTGCCAAGCACAGATTTGCCCAGCACCCCCTGTGGCAAGCAGCAAGGAGACGCGGGGGCTTCCCTGGCCACTGCAGTGCTGGCCATTCGCTGTGGGCAGTGGGGAGTCCCTGGAAGGCTGGTTGGCAGGGAGTGACCCCACTGGACCTGCCCTGGACTGGGACGGTCGGACTAGGCTGGCAGACGGGAGGCAAAGACCCCACCCCACTCCCTCACCCACCCCTGGCAGAGGCCCCTGCCCACTACCTCCTCCTCTCCCATCCCTGGGCTTGTACACCCAGGACCCCCCCCAGCAGCCCACGTGTGAGTGCAAAGAGGGAAGGAAATGCCCCGCCCCCTCCTGCCCCTTTCCTTCCCAGTGGGGCCTGAGCCCAGGGTCCTCCGGAGCCAGGGGGCAGGTCCTCAGGCCATGCTGTGTGCTCAGCCCACTCTTCCTTCTCCTGGGGCACCGGCTTCCCCTGCCCACCTCGCCCTCCCCACCCCCAGCCCTGCCCCCAAGCCCCTTCACTGCCCACTACCGACGAGGCCTCAACCACAGCCTCCTCTGGGCTCGAGGACGGGCTCTGTTCAAGGCGCTACTTGGGCTTCCCGTCCACCCATGCTGCTCGCGGCAGGGCAGAGGCCCCCGGTGAGAGGGAGGCAGTGTGGGCATTATGCTTCCCTACCTGGGGGTCCCGTGCACCATCTCAGTGGAGACCACGGGCTGGCGGCCTTCGCCTCCCAGGCAGCAACTCGGAGATGCTGGCGCCCACGACCAGGCTTGGGTCTCACTGCCCCTGCAGTGCCCTTGGTGTGTACCTGCCCCCGTGCAGTTGGGCTGGTACCCGGGGTCTCCCTGCATGTCCTGGTGGCGGTGGTGGGGCCCCTGGCAGCCGTGCCCCCAGCCTGGCCCTTTTGTCAAAGTCTGTGTCCGAGCGCCCCAAGCAGCCGCTTCCCTCGCGGGCAGGTGCCCAGGCGGATGGGTCCACGCCACGTGGCTCCCTGTGGGGCAGGCCGCAGGGCTGGGGGGCAGCAGGAGTGCACTCCCTGGGAAGCCTGTCCCATCCCTGGGGTCACTCTGTATTAGAAGCAAGTTGCCAAGTCCAGCCCACACTCAAGGAGAGGGGGTGACGCCAGGGCTGCCTTCCAGGATGCGGGGGCCCTGGAGCCTTGCGTCCAGGAGACTCTCCCTCCACCCAGAGGCTGCTTCCCGGGTAGTGAGCCCACTGCTGGGATCACGCGGGGGTGCTGGTGAGGGGCTCTCCACCGAGGGGCTGGGATCAGGGGCTCAAGGGGTCTCCACGCCATCAACACCGTGGCCCCCCTCAGTCCCGACCGCCCCCCAGACGTCACGGAGCCTGCCAGAGGGCCACGTGTGAAGCACAGGTGGACACGTGGCTTTGGAGACGTGCACACTGGAAGGCTTCCAGGGCTAACATTCATCACGATGGGGCGGCAGGGGGTGTGAAGGTTTTCAATTTTCTTTTTAATCAGGGCGGCATCCGCTGGGGGAAACCTGCCAGGTCATTCTGAAGAGCGCTTGACAAGTACGAGGTCCTGGGGAGACTTAATTAAACCTGCGAATAGCAGACGGGGAGGGGGGGTCCACGACGGAGTCCGCGGACGGCACCCTGCCTGGTCCTGCTGACCGCCGAGCGGCTCTCCTGAGGAGAAATGACTCAGCGAGTGCGTCGTGAGCCACCAGGCCCCACAGCTGTCCTCCCGCCCACTGCGCGCGTCCTGCTCGACCCCTCCCCTTGGGCGGCCCCTCCATCCCAGCCCCAGCCTCCCTGCAGGGCTCGGTGCCTGCCCCTCTGCTTCCTGCTTGGTTTGGAAATTGTGTCATTCAGTGTCCTTGGCGCGGTGCCTGAGGCTGTCCTCTGAGACTTGAGACAGAGTTTGGGTTTGGAAAGGAGACCCTCCTGGGGCTGGGAGTGATGGCTCCAGTCTGCTGGGCGCCAAGCCTGCCCACAGGGACCAGAAAGAGCGAGAGAGCGGTGGGCGGGGCAGGGGCTGGAGGGGCGGCCCAGGTGCCGGGGTCTCGGGGCTGGGAGGGGGTGGCCCGGCTGGACGGTGCTCGGGGAGGGCGGGGTTGGCAGCAGGGCCTGGCGCAGGCGACAGGGTGGGTGGTCCAGGAAGGAGGGCTGCTGAAGCACCAGATGACATTCGCCATGAGCCTGGCGGGTCGAAAACACAGGCGGAGCGTTGGTGACACTTTGTCACCGTCCAGGACCCCTGCATTGCCCGCAGCCATGTTGTGTCCCGAAGAGAAATAAAGAAGAGAAAAATTCCCATTTGTTAGCATTTTCCAGGAATCCCCTACCCCCACCCCTGGCAGAAGCTGGGGGTGCCTCCATCCTTGTGGTGAAGGAGCACGGCGACCCCAGGGTAGGCGGTGAAGGATGCCTACCGGTCTTGATTCCATTCCAGAAGGCAGCGTGGCCGGCCAGGCTGCACCCTGGGAGAGGAGGCAGTGCTTGGGCAATTCCAGGAGACCACAGTGGCCCCAAGCACGGGAGGCGCTGGGTCTCCGTCATGCGTCCTTTCTGCCCGACTGCCTGTCTGCTCCCCATGTGGGAAAGCTCTTGAAACAACATTCAGGTAAAGTCACACAGGAGGGGCTGTGGGAAGAAGGCGGAGCAGGAGCTCCAGGACCCAGAACAGCCAGCACAGGCAGGAGCTGTCTGAGTCAACTCTGTTTTGAAACTCTAGAGTCCGGCAGAGCACCGTGCAGCATCCGGGGAAAGCGGGAGGGAGGGGCTGGTAAAGGTGGTAAATGCCAGTGAATTGCACTTGCCATGTGGCAGCTACGATTGCCCACCCCCCAGGCCCACGGCTGGCAAAGGTGAGGTGCTCAAACCAGCCCCTGGTACAGAGCGCTGGTGCCAGGGTGGGACATCACATCCTAGTTCCCCAAGACCCTATCATGGATCACTGCTTTTGATCAGATACTTCCATTCTCACAAGTGACCTGGCTTCTTTTGCTGCAACAAAACTTTGGTGTCCCAGATAAAATGCTGTAATGTGCAAACTCAATTCCAATTTGTCTTTCAACACGTGTATTAGATATTCATGGCCGTGTAACAAATGGCCCCGAGACTTAGCAGCTTAAAACAACCAGCATTTATTATCTCACAGTTGCTGTGGATTGGACTGGGCACAGCTTAGCTGGGAGCCTCTAACTTGGGGTCTCTGGCTAGGCTGTAACAAGGTATCTGCTGGGGCTGCGTCCCCCCCAAGCTCCGCTCACTCTCAGGCTGCAGCAATTTGCCGGCTGTTGGTTGGAGGCATCGGTTCTTTGCCACCCTGACTTCTCCGTAGGGTGGCCACAGTGCAGCAGGTGGCAACCCTCAGAGAGAGAGAGAGAGAGAGGAAGCCGGGGGTGGGGGGAGCTGGGAGGTCCAGCGGGACAGAACCCTAAGTCTCTTGCACCTGATATAAGAAAGGGGGTATATTGTTCATTAGAAGCGAGTCACACCCAAGGGCTTGGCTACCACGAGGCATGGTCTTTGAGAACTGCTCAGAGGCTGCCCACCACCCTGTATAAGAGAGATGTGAGCCGGCTGCGTGGAAAACGGCGGGTCAGTGTCTGGGAGCAAGGTGGGAGGGCTGGAGCCAAATACAGGGTTGATTCCGGGGCACAGAGCACAAGGCTGGGTGTGGGAGCCTTCAGGGAGGAGACGCTTGGCTCGGACAGGACCAAAAAATAAGAAAATGGGCATAGAGAAGAAAACCAGTGCAAATCTGCCTGCAATCTGACTTTTTTCACTCAATATTTTATGGATCGTGTTTTTATGTGGTTCTCACTTGTAGAAATAACTCTTCACAAATCTCCATTTTGGCTTCCTACCAGATTGTCATCAGTTGCAACCCTGGGCTTGGCACGGGAGGGGAAAAGATAAACTTTCCCATGGGCTGGAGCACACGCTGTGTGCCCGCAAGCACGTTAGCTACTGGCTTTGTAACCTTCGAGGCGTCAGTTAAACCTTGGAAAGCTCTGTCCCCTGTGGTAGCTGCAGTGCCCCGTGCCAGCTCCTCCTGAGCCGAGGGGGGCACTAGAGAAAATCAACCAGAAACCGATCACCCGAGCCCCCAGGGCATGCTCCTGTGCCCCCCATGCTCTGGGCCACGGGGACCTGGGGTCACGGCACAGAGACCTGTGCCAGTGGTCGTGGGCAGGTGCCTTCCTCCAAACCCGCCTGGATGTGGGGCTTGCTCGACGCCTGGTCCAAACCCGACTCAAAGAGAAACGTTTGCTGAGAGCTTATGGGATGGAACATTCCAATATTCCCCTAGTCTCCTCGGGAGCCCCATCTCAACATCCCATCACCATGGCAACCGCCTAACAAAGGAGGAGAGACTTCCAGGCTGCCTGTGCGGGGGGCCTCCCCCCTGGCTCCTCAGCCTGGCATGGCCATGTGCAGTGAAGAGTGCAGCCTCTGTTGACCCCTGACACTGGGTCCGGCTCCCCTGGGAAGATGCTGGGCGCACGAGCTGCTCTAAAGGCGTGGGAGGGCACTGAGGCACGAGACTCCCCCGTGGAAAGTGTTGGCAAAGAGAAAGGCAGCAGCCCCGAGGAGGGAGCCCGTCGGAGCCTCCGGAGTTCAAGCATGTGCCCATCCTTGCCAGCCGTCAGATGGACTGGCCGGGAGACAGACAGACTCCCATGGATGATTCCGGAAAGAATCACGGGGCCCTTCTCCAGCCATTGGCAGGAATCTCCTCCGAGATCTCGTCCCTCTGCAGCCAGCAGGGAGCCCTGGACACGCCCAGGTGTGAGTGTCTGAGCTCAATGGGACTAAGATCTCTGCTTCCAAAGAGCAGCCTTGGTTGCAGGGCCCGGTGCTCTTGTGCCCAACACCCAGACGGGAGCCCCTGGTCCCTCCACCGTGTCCTGGACATGGACGGACTTGGGGAAGCATCTCGGTGCACTGAAGGATGAGCAAGCCGCCCCTCAATAGGAGGGGCCTGGGACCCTTCGCCTGTCACTGGCGTGCTCTGATGACTGTCACATGGTGCCTTTGCCAGCACAGAAGTGAGAAGCTGAGGGGGGCAGAGTGAGGGTGGGCGTCAGCGAGCAAGGCTGGCAGAGGCAGTGGAAGGCCTGGGGGACCCCACCGAGGCTGGCCGCAGGTGCGTCTTCCTCTGCAGGGGCAGGACGGGCCTGGCCTGGGGGTGCAGTGGGGGCCCTAGACTGGGGCGTGAGGACAGCCGCCTCCCCAGGGGAGGCAATCGCTACAGCTGCCCTGCCCAGGGCTCCCTGCCCAGCGTCTCAACCCCACACAGGAGAGGTGGCCTCTCCGGGACCTTGGCACAAGGACACTGGAGAAGACAGGACGGGAGAAGGGCTGGCATCGGGATTTCCCTGGGGAAGCACAGCACCTGCAGAAAACCAGACTGGTCGGTGTGAGCTCAGAACCCAGGGAAGCCGGGGAAATGGACACACTCACACTTGGCAAGAAGACGGTGTGGGCGTAACCGAGAGGAACGTCTAGAAATGCCCCCGCGTGGGACAGACGACAGGACACCGGCCAGTGCATGAGGACGGTCATGGCATTCGTTACCTGTAAGGTGCGGAAACGTTGAATAGGCACTTCAAGACCCCCCTCAGTAACGAAAAGAACTAGTAAATGGAAACCAGCAAGGACGCAGAAGGCTTGAACGGTGCCCTCTAACCAGCTGGCCTCACCGGCGTTCACAGCCAGCCCACCCTACACAGTGGGACACGCGTTCTTTCCAGTGCACATTTGAACCGACAGGCCGTGGTCTGGATCATACAAGGCTCAAAAGATTTGAAAGGATCCAAGGCGTACCAAGTAAGTTACCTAACAAAATAGAATTAAAATAAAAACCAATAACAGAAAGATCTCTGGAAAATCCAGAAATATTTGGAAACTACATAACACACTTGGGAATAACCCACAGTTCAAAGAAGAAGTCGAAAGAGAATTAAGAAAACATTTTGAACCAAATGAAAATAAAAAGACACCATGTCAAAATGTGTAAGATGCTAAGTCAGTATACTTATATAGCACTAAATGCCTAGGTTAGAAAGAAAGAAAAGCCTCAGTTTCTGCCTCAAAAAACTAGAAAAAAGAAGAGTGAACTAAACCCAATGTAAAGAGAAGAGAGAAAAGAAGCAAAACCAGAGTGGAAATCAATAAAAGAGAAAAGAGAAAAAAAATGGAGAAAATCCATGAAACTAAAAGCCAGGTCTCTGAGTAGATCAATAAAAGTGATAAATCTCTGGGCAGCCTGATCAGGAGGAAAAGGGAGAAGCTCCAAATTACCAATATCAGGAATGAGAGCGGTGACATCATGGCATTTTTTGGGTATTGAACAGATGATACGGGAATGTCATGAACAAGTCTGTGCTAATAAATCTGACACCTTAGATAAAATGAGAAAAAAATGTCTTGAAATTGCCAAAGCTCATTAGAGAGGAAACATCCCTGGATAGCCATATATC
The DNA here is from genome assembly GCA_029593785.1 of Cabassous unicinctus. Taxonomy (NCBI): domain Eukaryota; kingdom Metazoa; phylum Chordata; class Mammalia; order Cingulata; family Chlamyphoridae; genus Cabassous; species Cabassous unicinctus. Next base: position 16,992 of record JAQZBX010017567.1, on the reverse strand, counting down.
TGTTAAAGATATTGAATTTGTAGTTAAAAATCTTTCGAAAAGGAAAACTTCAGATGGGTTCACTCATGAATTAAACCAAACATGGAAGGAAGAAAAAGTGTCACTCTATCTAAAATTTTGCAGAAAATTGAAGGGGAGGGAGTGCTGTTACCAAAATCAGACTACATTACGAGAAAGAAAGCTGCAGAGCAAATTTTAGCCAGCTGGACCCAATAATCTATAAAAAGGATGATCCATTGTGACTAAGGGGGTTATACCAGGAATGCAAGATTGGGTTAGCATTTGAAAATCAATCAACATACTTCACCATATGCAGCAGTTTGGCATTATTTATGAATTCCAAAAATAGATGCTGGATTATGTTTGTGGACTGGTCTTTTCCTCTGGGCATATTAGAGTGTATTGGATTCAGAGGTTTCACTTTTACTTGGTTAAATAATGATTGGGGCTTTGATTGGGCCATGTCAGTAGGACGGTGAATCCCCGCCCCCTTGGTGGATGGGGACTCCCAGAGAAACTGCACCGCAGGGAAGGGAGGTTGGAGTTTTGAGCTGGAGCCCCGGGAAGTAAGCACACAGAGGAGCCTGGTCACGAGGAAGAGAGAAGGCCCTGGAAAGGGACGAGCTGTTCACCTGTCAGTTCACAGCTGGCCTTGTGGAGCGAACAAAGCAGCTGAGCCTGAAGAGAATCAAGCCCCAGGGAGAGAGACAAACCCTAGAAAGCCTGACCGTGGGGCCTTAAGAGGAAGAGGAAGGCTGACCATTGGCAGCCATCTCGCTCCAACACGTGGCAACAGACTTTGGTGAGGGAAGTAACTTATGCTCTATGGCCTGGTAGCTGTAAGCTTCTACCCCAAATAAACACCCTTTATAAAAGCCAGCAGGGCTCTGGTATTTTGCATCAGCACCCCTTTGGCTGACTAAGACACCATATTAAACTGTTAAACACACACACGCATAGACACATAAGCACACATATTAGTTCAGTTTATACATGATCATCTCAATAGATGCACAAGTAGGTGACCAATTTCAACATCCATTCTTGATAAAAGTGCTTCACGAATGAGAAATAGACTAGAACATCCTCAACCTGAGGGAAGCATCTCGGTGACGTCAGCCAACGTCACACTGAGGGTGAAAGACTGACGCTCAGAGAAAGGCAGGGATGCCTGCCCTCGCCCGCCACTGCTAGTCAGCCTTAAACTGGGCGCTCTATTCAGCGCAGTAACGCAAGAAAGAGGGACAAGGGGTCTAGACTGGAGAAGAGGGTGTTAACCCGACTTCACTCTATGTAGAAAATCTGATGCAGTCCACAGAAAAAGCTGCTAGAACTGATCATTGAGTTTAGCAAGGGTGCAGGATACAAGATGAGCATGTGAGAACCAGCTGTCTGTGCTTGCCCCTTCCACATCGCGACTTTCCCCATTGCAGTTTCGATTTATTGCAGGTCCACATAAGAAATCAAATGGGAATTTTTTGGGAGTTTTGCGGAAGCCACAGACGACATGTGAAGGCCAGCAGACAACACAGGAAGTTTAGAAACTCAGAAATGTGTAAAATATATGTACAGCATTGTATACTACCAACATATTTTATCTTTTAGTTACCATAAATATACCCAAATTTTACAATAAGGCACTGTAAACACCCCATAAGAGAAAAGGGGAAAATTCAGATTTCTTCTCTGGTATGAAGGGAGGGCCAAAAACTTTTACGTGGCTTTTCCAGGTCGGGGGGCGCTGCGCCCCAGCCCCCGCGATGTGGAAGGGATCACTGTACACCAACAACAAGCAGTTGGAAATTGAAATTTAAAAAACCACAACATTCACAACAGCATCAAAATATGAAATATTGAGGGCTGAATCTGACAAACTGTGCAAAACCTGTACCCTGAAAACCACAAGGCAGTGCTGAGAAAATGGAGAACCTGGATAAACGAAGGGACGGACGTGCTTGTGGCCGGAAGCCTCAACGCCGCTCCTCAACCTGAGCTGCACGATCAGCGCCACCCCGACAGCAAGTCCTCGCAAGCTGTCAAAGTAAGTCGGCAGGTGATTCCAAACTGACAGGGACATAGCCAAACAGACCTCCTGTAGCCAGAACAGCTTTGAAAAAGGACAAAGCCCGAGGACTGACGGCCTTATTCAAGAGTCACATGAAGCTGCAGAAGCCGGCAGCGTAGCGCTGGCCGAACGCTAGGCTGATAGATGAATGAGACACTGCGGAGCGTCCCGAAATAGACCCGCACGTCTGACTTTCAAACAGGTGCACAGGCAATTCAGGGGTGGAAGAAAAGGTTTTTTAAAAAAATGGTTCCAGAAAAACTGGATATCCATAAAAAAGGTAAAATCCCCACCTGGACGGGAGAGCTTACCAAGTGCACAGGAAAGTTTTGGTGGTGGAGGATATGCCAGGATCTGGATTGTGGTGATGGGTTCATGGTTTACACGTCAAAACGTACCAAGTTGTAGTCTTTCAGTAAATACAGTTAATTGTCGGTTCTTTGTCTGTTGGAAAAACTGCCTTTAAGACCCTGTGTGATCTGTCTTCCCATGGCCTCTCTCCCAGGCTCCTACAACTTTTCCTTGCTCAGTCCACCTGACTGCAGAGGACTCTTGGCCATTTGTTGACCGTGTCTGACTTGCCCTCACCTCGGGGCCTTTGCACATGCTGCTGGAATGCTTTTCTCCCAGCATCCACCTGGCCCACTCTTCCACCACCACTGCCCCCTTCGGACTAGGCTTAACACAGCCTCTCAGAGGCTTTCCCTGACCAGCACACACTCACTCCTGGTCTGCTCCGCTGTTTGTTCTCCTTGGCTCCCGCTGTGTTCATTCATTTACTGTCACCCCCACCTCAGTAAAACATCTGCCACACCTCCACAACGGCAAGCACTCTTGTCCCTTTTGTTCTTTGCTGCATTCCCGATTCCTTGGGCTGGGTTTGTGGCTTTCTACATGCTCAGTACAGAGTTGTTTAAAGGAATGAGCCGAATAACCAACCAAACGCCTTATAGTACTGTGGTCTCTGATGCAACTACTGAAGAAGGATGGCACGGGTTTCTTTATAGCGACCTTCCGGGCACGAACAGGGCTCAAGAACGCCTTAATTCGACAGCCCTCCAGGACTCTGCTGCCTGGGTCCCCAGGGGTCCCAGCCCAAGGGGCCTGGGGATGAGGCCAAACGTCCTGCCGGCAGCTCAGACATGCCTGGATGCAACGCAGCCCCAGCCCGTGGCCGGCGCCCTGACCTCGAGGCAGAACCTGCCCTTCCCGCCCTCTCTCCTTGGTGGCTAGATCAGAAGCAGGTTGGCATGTGGAGGGCGGGAAGGGGCCACTTTGTCATGATCTCCACTGATTTTGTTGTTCAATGAGTTTAATACTCAGAAAATTCTTCTGGTTTATTTATGATGCAATTTGATTCAACCAGGCTCTCTCTGAACCCTAAACATTAGCAAAAGGGGAAAAAAATCTAAAGAAAAAGAATTCCCACAGGTTTCTATTTTCATTCAAGCTGTTTGGTTAGTGCCGGAAGCTGTCTCTACGTGTAGAAAGGTGTCCAGGAGCTACAGGCTGCTTCATTCTATTGTGCTTTCTTTCTGGCACTCTGTAGATACTGCATTTTTTAAAAATTGGAAATTTGTGGAAACCCTGCATTGAGCAAGTCCATCGACACCATTTCTCCACCAGCATGTGCTCACTTTGTGTCTCTGTGTCACATTTTAATTAAGGTAGGTACATTGTTTTTCAAGACATAATGCCACTGCACGCTTAATAGATGACAGTATAGTGTAAACATAACTTTTATACGCACTGGGAAACCAAAAAATTCATGTGAATTTCTTTATTGAGATATTCGCTTCATTTCAGGGGTCTGGAACTGAACCCACGATATCTCCGAACTATGCCTGTTTTAAGTACATTAAGCAGGTTATAGAACAGATACAGACAGCCTGATTCTTGTTACACAAAATAAATTGCACATTTACCAAAGAATATGCAGACAATTGTTAATAGTGTCTATAACTAGATGAGTAGAATTATGAAGGATTCTCATGTTTAATGATATATTCTTTTGTAAAGTGTGAGCATTTTACATCAAGCATGTGTTAAATTATAATCACTAAAATATAACAATATTTCCATTTTGGGAAAAATAAACCACAAACTAAATGGATGAAGAAAAATGTTTGCAATTATTCTGGATCTTCTAAATATTCCAAGTAGGCAATTTATATGAATAAGAACTAGACTTTTTTTTTTTTTTTTAAAGATTTATTTATTTTATTTTATTTATCCCCCACCCCCCTTGCTGCTTGTGCTGCTGTGTCCATTCGCTGCGTGTCTTCTCTGTGTCTGCTTATCTCCCCCTTGCTGTGAGGTCTTGCCACATCAGCCCACGGCGCCGCGCAAGCCGGCCTGCCCTCACAAGGAGGCGCCGGGAAGCGAACCTGGGGCCTCTCATATGGTAAATGGGTGCTCTATCCATTGCGCCACACCGGCTTCCTGCCGTGAGGTCGCTGCATCAGCCCACCGCACCGCTCAGGCCGGCGTGCCCTCACAAGGAGGCCTCGGGACGCGAACCCGGGCCTCCCATATGGTAAACGGGGGCTCTATCCACTGAGCCACACCCGCTTCCCAGAACTAGACTCTTATTTTGTTCCTGAAACCTTTGTTACTTTAAGAATATTTGAATAATAAGCGTTGATGTCATTACAGTTTTCCCTACATTTCCCATTTGGCATGTGTGGCAGTTTGAAATTATTTTGTGAATCCCAGAAAGAGAAATATGTTTGTAAACTAATTGATCCTCTGGGTGTGATACCGTTTGATTGCATTAAAGTCAGCTGAAGAGCCTTTGATTAGACTAGACACGATCACTAGGGCTTTTGATTGGACTACATCATGAGGTGTGACTCAGATTGTCTCCGCCCCCTTCCTGGGTCTGATATAAATGGAAACACAGAGAAAGACTCACTCAGACAGACACGGGAAAAGGCAGCTACCATGTTTGATCCTGCCATGTAAGAGAGAGGATCGCTTACGCACGAAGCCCAAGAGGCTGGGCCCACGGAGCAGCTCAAGAGGAGATGGTGAGCCTGGAGGGGAAGGAGAGGCCTGGGCAGAGACCACCCGCCATCTTGCTTCACCACATGGCAGCTGACTTTGGTGAGAAAGCACCTCTTACGGTACCTTGAGTTGGACTCCTCACGGTCTTGGAACTGTAAGCTTTTACCCTAAATAAATCCCTTTATAAAAGCTAACAGATTCTGGTTCTTTGCATAGGCAGCCCTTTGGCAGACGAGAACAGTGTGCATTCTTCTCCTCTTGGCGAACACTAGTTTGCCTCCCATTAGCCAGCACTGGCCAAACACTGTCAGCCGTGACTCGGGTTCAGAAAGAAAGCCTGCTCCCTTTCCACGAGGAGCCCAGGAGAAAAGAGTGACAACACGGTGACCTCTCCCAAGGGCATCTTCCTGCTGCTGGCATGCTTTGGTCACCCTGCAAGCGCAGCCCACGCGGGGGAGCAGAGCATGTCAGTCAGCATGCAAGGACGTGATGCGGGGAATTCTGGAAGCCCCATCAACCTGAGCACTTCCATGGTGGGATGTTTGGAATTCTCCCATGGAAGAAGTTACTGTGGGTAGACAGAAGAGCTCTAACCCAGGAGGGCCAGAGCATTCCACAGACAGAGCCTGAGCCTCGGATGACCGGGGCAGTCATTTGAAGCCATGTGCGCTGCTCCAACAGGACTGACACAAGAACCAGGTAGCCCAGGAGGGCAGTGCGAACTGCCCAGACCTCACATCCCATTTCTGGAAAAAACCCTTGGATCTCCATAAACCCAGTGGGTCGGGCCACTTGGGCCACTTGAGGTCCACAGGTACGAGTGGAGGTGGGACAAAGGTCGGCTACCCCTCGTGAAGCTCTGTAAACTGAGGAAATTTGAGGTTTTGGCCCCTTCCGGTTGTCTAGCTACCTGCAAATTAATGTTCCTAAAGAACAGTAGAAAAACAATGACTTGCTCCCACTGTTTATAAGATAAAGTCAAAATTACTCAACCTGGCACAACCCATTTCCAGCCTCACCACCACCCTCCAGACCCCCTACCCTTGAGCTCCTGGCCTCCCTGCCTGCCTCTCCTGGCTGGAAACACCCCCTTACTCGAACCACCTCCCCTCCTGAGTGCTGGACACAGCCTCAGGCGGCCCCCAGTGAGTCATTCCCGTGTGTAACCGTGTCCTCTTGAGTGCAGTGAGAACCGCGACTTGCTCCTAATCCATACTAATCCATAGAATGTGGTGAAGGCAGTGGGACATCACTCCTGCCATTACGTCACGTGGTGGAAGACTCCAGTTCCAGCAGACTGGAGCGAGAGAGTCCCTGCTGACCTTGAAGAAGCTGCCAGGAGTCTAACGGCCGCAAGGAAGTGAGTCCTTCCCCAGCCGAGCTTCCAGGTGAGAACACAGTCCAGCCAATGCCATGCGCGAGCCTCGGGAGGCCCTGCTGAGCCCTGCCCAGACTGCTGACCTGCAGAAGCTAAAACCATACGTGGGAGCTGTGGTCATTTGTGACCCAGCACAGAAAAAGGATACCTACTGCTGCCCATCCATCTGGCGGCCGTTGCTTAACCCACCTGGTGCAGGTGCCTGCAGGGTGGGGTCTCTCTGCCCCACTCATCCTATCAGCGTCTCCAGCCAGCACAGTGGTGGGCCAAGTGGGGATCTCAGCCAGGTCTTGATCCACTGACGTGATATTTAAGGGACAGAGTGCGTGTATTTAAGGTGCACAGAGATCACTGAAGATTTGACACGGTTAATGCCTGCAGTAGGAGGAGACTTACTACCCATTTATGAAGGGTTTCCATCTGACACAGACCTCACGGCTGGCTCCTGCATGTCCGTAAACTCAGCCTGGGATCCAGCACTCAAGCGTGCCATAGGCGTGGGATAAGGATATGGAGTGGACCCCCTTTGCTGAGTGGACTTATGAGCTCACCCACAATCTGATTCATATATAACCCAAAGGAAGCACCGAGTGTTTGATTTAATATGTCACAATTAAAGGGGTTACTACAAAACTAACCCAACAAAAGCCGACAAGTGATGCGATTGTATTTGAGCTTGAATCTTTCATCCAGAACTAAGTTACTGAAAACATGCTAACAAGCGCTCCACTTTTTAAAGATCAACTTAGCAAAATAAACACACTTCCACAAGTGCACCAAAAATCAAATTCTCAATTGACTCAGAAATGTTGACTTAATAAAGTGGTAAAAAAATCTCAACTTAATAAACAACCTTGTACTAACACTTTTAACCACTGGCCACTTGAGACTGAAGAAACTAAACATTCTGCCTCCTCGGGAAATCTCTCCACTCTCCCTGCATTTCTGCTGGGAGCAGAGACACACGGTGCCTGCTGACACCTCCGCGACAGACCTTGTGCCAGAGGACGTGGGTCCCCCTTGGCTGGCTGCTTGGAGCCGAGCGGGTCCTTTAAGAAATCGGAGCTTGACTCAGAGGAGGACGGGATTTCCAATCCTGTGCGGGAGCGCTGAGGTGTGAGAGAGCTGGACCCGTGGGTCCTCCTGGCCTCTCACGACAGGGTCTCCCCCAGCCCTTGAGTCTAAATTCCCGCCCCAGGTGCCTGGGGCCTTGGGACAGCACATGATCCATCACCCAGCAAGTGCCCCTTGGGGAGTGAAAGGACGGCTGCTAATAACCACGTCGGGGCAACAGACACAAACCAAGACTGTCCTGGGAAAGCGGGCGGACGGTCAGGCATCCCAAGCCAGCCGCGAGGCCCATTCCCCCGTCCACGCCTTCCTCCCCGGGCCCTGACCACTCGTGACAGATGTGGCAGGGGCTGGCCTCGCTGCTGGGCCAGGGGGACGGCAGAAGAGTGTGAGCGCTCCTGCCCCAGGACCCCGGGGCTCTGGAAGGTCAGCCGAGCCGGCGCCAGGCAGGGAGGCTAGAGACACGTCCGTGTTTCCAGGTCGCCTTGCCCTCCCTCTGCAGCTGGGAAGCGGAGTCCAGGCAGCCCGAGCACCCCAGGCCCCGGGAAAGCTTCAGCAGCCAGAATGGGGCTCGGGCAGCCACCCCTTGCTGGAGAATCCCATTCCTGCGGCCGCCAGCCTTGAAGCTGGGGCGTGGACTCTCGTCCCGGGAGGTGCCAGAGTCTCTCCAGGAGCGTGCACCGGCCTACGCACTGTAAAAAGATATAAAACAGAGTTATTGTGCCTAAGAGATTTAAACTGGAGCCAGGAGGGCTTCCTGGAGGTGACCCTTAGGCAAATCTCAGCAGAGATGGCAAACTGCCGACGTCTGCAGAGCCTCAGGCGACCGTGTTCCCCGAAACCTGGATGCCAGAAGCGAGCCCCAAGATAGAAAACGCAGTCACCTACCACCTGGAGGACTTTTGTAGCACCCCAGGTATCCGCAAGCTTCTCTAATCTTTCCCTTTAAAAACCCTTGCCTGGAAATGCCAAGTTGGGACACAAAATTTGGTTGCTACCTGAATCTGTGCTCCCCGAATTGCAATTCAAAGACCCCAAATAAACGCCTCTGTGGCCCTGCAGCACAGTGGTGAGGGTCCACCCAGGACCAGAGGGCAGAGCTCAAGCCTGAGACGCGGTCAGGGGGTCTCAGAGGGAAGGGAGGGCAGAGGCCAGAGACGGGCTCAGGACAGACACGGGGAGCAGCCAGTAACTCTCCAGTTCCGGCTGCAATTCTGGGAGCCGGCAGAAACCTGGCTCTTCCAGCAAAGAACCTCTGTCCTCAAGTTCCTCTGAAAGGGTCTCCTTGCACAGCAAGTCCCAGGCAGAGCCCCAACTCTGTGCTGTCCGCGCTGCCAGGACGGCAGTTTTCTAGAAGGCTCACCGTGTACCTGGCACTGTCAGAGGCTTCACATGTCACCATCTGACCCTCCCCTGACCACAAGGGCAGCAGGATCGCTCTTCCCAGGGCAGGCGAGGAACAGACCAAAGAGTCAGCTCCCCTCCCCCCCTGCCCCCGAGGTCTGGCCGCTGACCGATGGAGAAGGCGGGCTCCGGCTCGGCCGCCCGCTGACTCCGGCCCTGCCCACGCTGGCAGGTCGGCAGTTCCCTCGGCCCATCCCTTCGGGATCAGCTTCCACCGCAGCCCTCTGGGCCAGGGGCTCTTAGCTCCCCCAGGCACGCAGGCACGTTGGACCTACGCGCTGTAGGAAAGCCCCAGCAAAGGGCAGACCACGAGGGGTCCTACATCTGGGGAGGGACCGCAGCCAGGATGTGGACCTGAGAGACCCCTGGGCACCACCTCAGGCCCCCACTGCACCCGACCCCGACAGCATCACCAGCTCTAGGAAGAGACTGAGGGGCAGCCTCTGGTCCAGGACCCCTGATGGGGACCTCCCACGGGTCCTGGGGGCCTGCCAGGTTCCCACTTCCATCTGCCCCCATCTCCAGTGGACGCTCGCGTGCCCTGCGGCTCCTGTCAGGTGGGGGACTCTCTCTCGATTACACCCGCCCCTCGGAGAGCACTTGGCCTACAGGGTGACATCACACTCGCGGGGGTGGGGTTTCTCGCCCCCCTGGGGCCGGCCCCGGCATGAAGGCAGAGGGTGGGGTGCCAGGGACTCAGAAGCGCGGGGGCCCAACAGCAGAAGGTCTCATCTGAGACATCAGCGAGGAAACCAGGGCTGTTTTCCCGGGACCCTGAGTTCCTTGCGCAGGGACGGCATGGGAGGGGCTTGGCGAGGGTGGCAGACGTGGGCCCAGGCTTCTCGTTAGGTGAGGTGATGAATCGCCTGTATTAACGATTAATTGTATATTGTGAGCAGTCACCTGTCTGTCACCCCAGGGGCATGTGGGGAGAACAACACCAGGCTATGCGGCTCCAGCTCCAACTACCTTAGGGGCACTGGACACACCACGGCCGCTGGCCGCCCTTGCCAGCCCCGTTTTGAAGCTCTGAAGTCCGAAATAAGAAAAGCAGGAAATTAGGATGTGTGATTTGGGGCCATTTATTTCACAAGAGCCGACTAAATGCCCCATTGATCTTGGCGTCTCGGCCCTGAATCACTGCCACCTAAAGTGATGCGTCCGCGAAGCCGCCAGGCCATTATCAGGGAGCGGCCCTCGTGCCTTCCACGTGCCCCCCGCCCAGGGATTTACAGGCTCCATCCATTCCACCAGACAGCTCGCACAGGGCCAGCATTGTCAAAGCTCACGGCAGACGGCTCCATTAACCCAATTCCGTTTATCAGCCACCCGTGGAGCAGGAAGAGCTGGTTTCTGAAGCAATGCCCAGAGTAGTGGCCGTCACAGAAGGCTCTAGAATGCTGCGGCAGAGAAGGGTCAGCCCCCCAGGGGCCACGGAAGCCCACAGAGAGATGGGCCCGCCTCTGGCCACACAGTCGGGGTAAAGCAGGACCGGAACCCAGCCTGACTCAGGGTCCAGGCTCTTTCGGGAGCACCATCTGTAGCTTTGGGGAAAAATCTGCCTCTTCTAAGCAGCCCTTCAGGCTTCCCACCCCGCCGGGCGCCGCAGCATTTGCACGTTTGCCGTCACGGCTGGCAGGGCTCATTGCTCTCCCTGGTGCACAGGGGGTGCTCCCGTTAGCTCCGCCCTGCAGGAAGCCTGGGCGTGCTAGAAGGGGCTGGGGGCCGCAGGGGGCCGCACGCCCCTGCCCTTGTGGCCTCCTCAGAGCACACCCTGGATGGCGAGACCGACGGGGCAGCCGCCCAGCCAGGACTTCCACCCTAACACAGCCTGCTGCCCGACCCTCGGCCGCATTCAGATTTTGTGGATGTCCCCCAATGCCCTTTAAAGTCAAAGGATTTTGTTCAAAACCCCGTGTTACTTTTAGCTGGTGTCTCCTTCAGCTGGGAAGAGCTTCTCTGTCTTTCCTTGGATCGCGTGAACTAGCTTTCTAGAGCTGCTGCAACCAAGGATCCCGAACCCGGAGGCTTGAAGCAGCAGGACTGTGTTCTCTCCCGGCGCTGGCAGCCAGAAGCCTGGAGGCAGGAGCCGGCAGGGGCCTCCTTCCTGGCCTCTTCCAGCGAGTTCTGAGGCGCTCACTCCCATCTCCGCCCCCGTCGCCAGGCGGCCTTCTTCCTTTCTGGAAATTTCTCTTCTCTTGCTATAAGTGCACCAGTCGTTGGATTTGGGGTCCCCCTAATCCATCATCATCTCCTTTAACATCTAAATCACATCTGCAAAGCCCCTGTGGCCAAGTAAGGCCCCGTGTGCAGGTACCGGGGGTTAGGGGTGGGCGTATGTTTTGGGGGACGCAAAGGCACAAGGACAATGAGCTTGCCCTTGTGAAGATGCACGCGGCACTGTGCAGGCTCCTTCAGCACGGGCTTGTCCGTGCTTCCTTGCGGCCAGATCCAGGTGGCGCACCGCAGAGGCGCCTCCCGCCAGCTGGCGCGTGCTTTCCACTTGAACTGCTGCAGACGCTGTCTTCTGTGATCCCTAGATCAAGGGGGTGTCCACCGGGCTTCCAAACTGTAAAATTACTCTTATTTGCTATGGAATTAACAAATATTTTGTGAGGGGCAGTTGGAAACGGTGTGAATATACCCTTTCTCCTCAAAGTTACCACGTATTCATTTACTTAACTTGGTGCAGACTGATGGTTTCCTGTTTTAGTCAATGAGTTCCAATCCATTACTGATTATTTACTTTGAGGCTAAGTTGTTCCAGATTTGGCCAGGGGAACCAGGGAAGGCTTCATGGAGGAGAATGCCTGAGTGGACCCTTAAAGGAAGAGTATTTTCCAAGCAGATTCATGAAGTCCAGTGGTGCCATCCGAGGCGGAAACAGCAAGTTGCCAGGGCAGATCGCAGCTCACCTGGGCCCGCGGTGGTCCTGAGCCACTAGACTTTGGGAGGCAGGAGGGGGAGGGAGGTGGTCAGGGGAGAGGAGGCTGGAGGCTGCGTGCCAGTGGATGGGTCTGTCCTGCAAAGCAGAGCTGCAGACAGCTCAAACCACACTGCCTGGGACGTCTATATCTCAGTTCCCGCATTTTAAAGGGAACAAAGCCAGACCCAAACCACGGCTACAAACTGGCTCCCCACCCCCCACTGTTTGCTGGGGTGGCTGCAGCTCCCGGAGGGCGTCCTGAGCTGAAGTCCCAGCTGACCTCTGGTGAAGGGTCTCTGGGATGCCTTGTCACCCCCTGGCACACTCTGCCCCCCATCCCCCAGCTTCCTGCCACATGGAGGCTTGGGGCAAGGCGGGTGGAGGTGAGCAGCAACCAGATGAGAATGTCTAGGATGAAGGATTCCTGGAGCTCAGGGGACAGAGAGGGCGCCCAGAACTCCCAATAGGCATCTGAGAGTGATTCCTTCTCCAGAAAAGGATTTAGCAGTGAGAACCTGGAGCCTCCAAAGAGCTCCAAACACTGGGCGCATCTGGGAAGGGGGCTGTCCGGCCCCACGCTCAACCCGTCCCTCTGCTCCTGCCAGGGCCTCCGTTTCCCCACCGAGTGGGGTGGGCAGGCGGCCAGACCGCAGAGTGGGGCTCAGCCTCCCACAGCCCCCGGCCCCCTGTCTTGGACCAGGCCACTGAGGCAGGCCTGAGGATTCCGAGGAGACCTTGGTGACCAAGGAGTGGCCTCTAGCATGGATGTCTGGGGTTTCCGAGCTCCGGGCCCCAGCAGGCTCCGTCCACCAGGCCTTCAACTCCAGTGGCTCCCTCTGCAGCTCTGTGGCCTCCCCTGGCGCAGCCTTGGCCTCGCCCCCCACCCCGCCCTGGATGTGGTGACTCACGTGGGAACAGCTGTCCCAGGACCCTGGCTGGCCTGGGTTCTAATGACAGCAGCGTCAGAGAAGGGCTCTGTGTCCACAGATGCCCAGCCCCCAGCCCCAGGCCCTCCTCCACCCCTGCCCAGTCACTCCGGGAGGAGGGCTTGGCCTCGTGCTGCATCGAGAAAATGAGACCATTAGTCATCAGGCCACCGATCGACTCTGGCCAAATTCTCCAAAAATCAATTCCCTGAAATCCAATTTGTGATGGCAAAACGAGCGGTCGGCTAAGTGCCGGCTCGGCCTCCATTTGGGGGAGGACACATGTCCGGGGAATCACGAGGACACAGCAAACCTGTTCAGGGAAGCCCACCCACTACACAGCATCAGGAGGACCCCGAGACCCACCGGGCATGGGAATCTGAGACGGGGGGGACCGGCCCTCAGGAGAGCGGCCCCAAAGCCACGGGGCCTCCTGGGGCGGCCTCTGTGATTCAGCCCCGGTGGGTGAGCAGGCTGGAGTGGGGCCAACAGATCCGCAGCCCACCTCCCCACGGAGAGCCTCACCCTCCCCTACGTTCACCTTCTCGCGGCAAGTCCAAGAGGCTGAGGGCAACCCTCCGACCCAGCCCCCACTTCTGCTGAGCCCACCTGGTCACTCGCATCCCGGCTGTCAGACCCCCTCCCCTGGGCCTGTTGACTCTCCCCATCCACTGAAACAAACACACCTCCCACCTGGACTCTGAGCCCCATGTGTGCATGTGTGTGCGTGCCTGCGTGTGCATCCATGTGCACAGGTGTGTGCACGTGTGACTGAGCATGTGTGCATGTGTGTGTGCACGTGTGGCTGTGTGTGTGCCTGCGTGTGCATCCATGTGCACGGGTGTGTGCACGTGTGACTGAGCATGTGTGCATGTGTGTGCACGTGTGGCTATGTGTGTGCGCCTGCATGTGCATCCATGTGCACGGGTGTGTGCACGTGTGACTGAGCATGTGTGCATGTGTGTGCCCATGTGGCTATGTGTGTGTGCCTGCGTGTGCATCCATGTGCACGGGTGTGTGCACGTGTGACTGAGCATGTGTGCATGTGTGTGCATGCACGTGTGGCTATGTGTGTGTCTGTGTGTGCACACGTGGATGTGCTCGTGGGAGCATTGTGTGCCAGTGTGCACGGGGCTGTGTGCACACGCACTCCAGGCCAGGCCACTGTGTGGCAGCCAACTCCCTGCAGCAGCGATGTCCGACAGATTCCAAGGACGCCCCTTCCTTTTCATCTCTCCTCGGAGCCCCTAATCTGAAAGATTTTATTATCAAAGAACACATTGCTTAACAATTAGTGCATCACACACTTTTGATTGAAGAGTCCGCCCTGGGCAGCGCGTCCCCCTTGGCGTGGCTGCTGTGAGCGCATCTTTTTCTGCCCAAGCCTAAGAAAAGCTCCCCGCAGCTTTGCATTGCCCGGGCAGTGCTGTTCAGAGGGGCTCAGGGCGCCTACGCTTAGGAGGCAGGAAGGACGGCGGGAGGACTTTGCAGCCTCATGAGCAGAGCTGGGGTCCAGGCCCTGCTCCCGAGGCCCTGAGAGTCGTGTGGACTGGCTCTCGGTGTGACCCTGAGCCTGGAGCATGGGAGGGACGGCCAGAAGTGGGGAGGCCCCACAGGAGAGGCAGGTCGGCGGCTCCTCAGAAACCGTCTGAGGATGGCCAGAAGCAGGGCTCAGTTCCCAAAACCACGGCCGACTTGGGGCCCGGGCCCTGGCCATGGCCCCTCCACCTGCCCTGACCAGGAGCAAAGGGCACTCACGCTGGCTGGTGCCTTTGCCGGAGGCTTGGCAGCCTCTGCCCAAGCCCTGCTGGTTCAGCCTTGTCAGAGCGGCTGCCCTGTGCACACAGGATTCCCCAAATTTCATTCTGTATATTCCTCATTTAAAAAATGAAATAATAAGTATGGTGATTTCCAGATGAGCACCCTGTCTTTGGGGGTAGAGGCTGCCCTGGCCTGGGCATGGATTAGAACTGCATCCTCCGCTTCCCTTCTGCTCCCCAGACCAGCCGCTGGCCGATGGACAGGATGGGTGGACCTCATCTTACTGACCTGATGGTGTCCAAAACGTATCATTCGGTGAGAAAACGTGCTTGCAGACTAATGAGTGAGGTCTCAGCCTGTTCCAGTACCGCAACAAACACCACTGCTGCCTTGGGTGTGTGCGGCATTGTGTCTGCATGGAATCGTGTCCGCGCTGGGGCGGCTGCGGTGGGTCGAGCTCGGAGCGCGGAGTGGAGGCCAGCGAGAGCTGATGGCCGCCTCCCTGCCTTCCACGCTGGGTCTTTCTCCTTTGCAAGGTACACACGCGCCTTGGCCTGGCGTATTTCTGGAGCAGAGCAGGAGGTCGGGGTCTGCTTTCCAGGCCATGGCTGGGCCCGGGAGGATGGACTCGGCATGTGTTCCGAAGACTTGTCCTGCCTGGCTCAGCCTCTGCCCAGCACGGGCCTCACAACACCTGGGTGAGTGGACGAATCTGGGGCAGCTACAAGTGGAGCGGGCAACCTGCTCCTTCTCCTCCCTGCTCCCCCAGCCTAAGAGAGGAGACAGCCAGAAAGTCAGAGGGAGGAGGCGGGGGGCAGCCTGCCCTGGGGAAGCCGCGAGGGCCGGCTCCCAACAGAGACCCTCAAAGGCGGAGTCCGGGGGCTGGGAGCGCGGCGGATGGGGCCCTGCTGCCTGCTGTCCCTGCCAGGCTGAGAAACCCGCTGAGCCCCAGTTCCCATCAAGCGGCTTTTATGTGGCCATGAATAGCGGGCAAACAATGGCTCTATTTCAGGCCACGGGGAAGCCGTGCAGCCCGGGTCTGCTCTGCCGCCGGGAGCCTGGGCCTGCTTTCCCCTGGGCCCCGGCCCGCCTGGAGGCTCACAAAGGCGGAGGCTGCCAGGTTTGGGGGAGGAGACCCTGCCTTCCTCTGGGCCCCGGCCCACACCCGGACTTGGGGAGGAACTGCTGTGGGCAGCTGCGGGACCACCGTGGTGGGCAGGGTCAGCCTTTGCCTCGGGTCCCGGCGCTCACCTTTTCCTGGACAGGGACCCTTCGCTACCCGCTTGCACCCTGTCGCCAGCCTCTGCTCAGGCCCCCCAGGTGGGGAGCCGCCCCCGCTGAGGCGAGCCCACCCTGCAGACCCCTCTGCTTCTGTGGCTCCATCGTGGCCTGGCTCAGCCCCCCGGGGTGGGCACCCTGCTTGTGCCGCCCACTCCTCCGTGACAGCCCTCCCGAGGGTCCGCCATGCCACGGCCCCCAGCCCACCCAGAGCCCCTCAGGGCCAGTGTCCCCGTGAAGTCCTTGTTTTCCAGACCCCCATTGCCCTGCGCCCTCCCAGCCCTCCCCCCGACGAAAGCTTCAGAAAGGGGCCCTGTGTTCCAGGGGGTCCTCACTCGGTCCAAGGCTGCACCAGAGAGCTGGCAACCGTGGCATCCTCTCGCCCCTGGGCTTCTAGAGCTGACCCTCAGAGACAGGTGCAAGGGCTGGGTGGACAAACACGGCTCGTCCACCTCCCCAGCTCCAGGAGCAACCGCTCCGTCTCTCTCAGCTGTTCGGCTCCTCACCTGCATGCGTCCAAATAGTCAGTCGACACCTTGGCAGTCGGCAGCCTCTGAGCTGCTCCCCAGTGACCCCGTCTCCTGGCAGGCCCGTCCTTGGGTACCCCCGCCCCTAACTGTGGGTGGGATCTAGTGACGCGCTTCTAATGCGCAGAGTGTGGCTGAAGCGACCGGCTGCTGCTTCCAAGACAGGGCACTGAGGGCAGACTTCCATCTCGCTCACCCTGTCTTGTTCTCTCCCTGGACCCGGAACCCTTGCTCTGGCGAAGCCCACCTGTCGGGCACCTGAGGGCAGCCTCCAGCCAGCAGCCAGCCAGGATCCGAATCCTGGCAACAGCCCTTGAATGAAGCAGGTCCTCCCCCAGCGAGGCATTGGGTGGCTGCAGTCCCGGGTGATACCTTGTGAGAGACCCTGAATCGGACGACCCAGCTAAACTGAGCCTGGATCCCTGGCCTCCTGACACTGTGGGTGACAGATGTCTGTCTCCTGAGATGATACCTTTGGGGGTGAGTTGTTACTCTAGAATAGGTACTGAGAGCAGGGATTCTGGGAGCAGGGATGCTGGGAGCAGGGATGCTGGAAACAGGAATACTGGGTCCAGGGATGCTGGGCCCAGGGATGCTGGGAGCAGGGGTGCTGGGATCAGGGATGCTGGAAACAGGAATGCTGGGACCAA
>JAQZBX010017566.1:0-35468 GCA_029593785.1 Cabassous unicinctus | reverse complement strand
GCTGATGCAGCAAGACCTCACAGCAAGGGGTAGATAAGCAGACACAGAGAAGACACGCAGCAAATGGACACAGCAGCACAAGCAGCAAGGGGGGGATAAATAAATAAAAAATAAATAAATCTTTAAAAAAAAAAAAAGAAAAGAAATGGCACAAAATTCAAAATGGCCCCAAGCCTCACAATGCCCAAAGCTTTGATTTTGTGTGAGAGTTAAAGGCGAGGTCATGAAAAAGCATCCTATTTTCATCTAAGATTCACTCTGCTTCTTTCATAGGAAAATACCAAGTGAATGTGGCATTTCCTCATAAAAACATGATGAAATTTTGAGCCCTAGACCATGGATTCCTTGAGGGCCGGGACCATGCCCCTGACATCAGATGGAAGAAAGAATGAAAAACAGATAAGCCCAGAGGACTGGGTCTGGACTCTTCCACAAGCTCCCTCATTAAAACACCCCCTTTCCTGAGGAAGTGACTCATAGCCACTATCTGATGGTGAGTAAGAAAAAGTATGTTTCTGTTAGCACCTGACCTAGAAGAGTAGGACTCGTCGCTGGAGCCTCTTGGGTGCTTTGGTAAGTTCAATGTTTAATACAAAAATAAACAGGCTCTCTGCAGCCTTGGATGCTGTGCTGCCTTGGCATCAGGTAACTTGAATTCCCTTCTCCATTGCTGTGGAGGCTCAGGCGGAATACCAAAAGCAGAAACTTCCTCACTGAACAAGCATTTCCTGAGTGCCTACCATATGCAGTAGGCAAGTAAAACCTAGGTCCTGGGGGCTCAAGGATGAAAGAGTTGGAAAAATAAACAGCACAGAATTGATGGGTTATAGGAGTAGGCAGTGGGCACATTGGATCTGCTGAGGAGGGGCACATATCTCAGGGCAGGGGGACTGGGGAGCATTTTCCTAGGAGAGATGACAAGAGAACTGAGTATTGGAAGATAAGGCTCAGATTTGCTAGGTTTTGGGTTTTGATTGTTTGGTTTCTATTATTAGAGAAGTTGTGGGTTTACAGAACAGTCATGCATAAAATACATGATTCCCATATACCACCCTATTATAAACACCTTGCATCGGTGTGGAACATTTGTTACAATTGATGATAGCACATTTTTATAATTGTACTATTAACAATAGTCCATAGTTTAACTTAGGGTTCACTGTGTAGTACAGTTCCATTGATTTTTTTAAATTTTATTCTATTACCATATATACAACATAACCACATTTTAACCACATTCAGATATATATTTCAGTGCTGTTAATTATGTTCACAGTGTTGTGCTACCACCACCACCATCCATTACCAAAACATTTCCATCGTTCCAAATAAGACCTCTGTACATTTTAAGCCTTAACTTCCTATTCCCTACCCCACCCTGTCCCCTGGTAAGCTATATTCCAGATTCTGATTTTATATGAGTTTGTTTATTCTACTTATTTCATTTCAGTGAGATCATACAATATTTTTCCTTTTGTGACTGGCTTATTTCACTCAACATGATGTCTTCAAGGTTCATCCATATTGTCGCCTGTATCAGGACTTCATTCCTTTTTCTGGCTGTATAATATTATGTTGGATGTATACACTACATTTTATTTATCCATTCATCAGTTGATGGACATAAAAGCCTCTCCCTTTCTTCCTGACTCCATGTGACCTACACAGGCTTGTGAGTGTTAGAGTCACAGAGCTTTATGTATAACCCATAGGGCTGGTATAGCCCTGGCCATGTGCCTTTAAAGGGGAACACAGGAACACATAGTCACTATGGAGGAAATTACCCCAGACTGCCCAGGTCTTAATCCCAGCTCTGCATCTTGTCTGTGTCTTTGTACCTGTTGGCCCGCAGACTTGGGACCTACTCAGAACCCGGGATCTCCTGGTAGGTTTTGCAGTGTTTGGTCCTCAGGTCACCTCTGCCCAAACCAATGTCCTCATCCTCCCTCTAATCCCGATCTGCCACTTGGCAACTCTTGTCAGCCTGCCCTGGAGTGACTGCATTGGCTTATGGTATACCCTCAGTTGCTCCAGTGTCCTTTAGTAAGCCTGGAGAACATATGGTGTTTTTTCCGTGTAGATTTACATTTTGATTCTCAGGGAAAAGTCAAGATACTTGTAGCTGGTGCCTCCCCACCTCTCCCTACTCCCCCCCTCCCCCACCCACCCATTACCAAGAGCACCCACCTACAGCTATTATGATTCTTATTACAGTATATTCAATGAACTGTGGTTCTCCCCATGCCCACCCCTTACTAGTCTATGAATGAACTGGATCTTTTATCTTTCTATCTTCTGTATCTGACAAAAATGCTTTGAATATAGTAGTTGCTCAATAAATGTTTTTTTTTTTTAATATCACAATTGAGCATAAAGAGGATGAGGATGGGTGCTTAATATGTGTTGGACCCTAAACATTATATATATATATAAACTCTTTTACTCCTCACAGCAGTTTACAGATGAGGAAACTGAGGCAGACAGACTGAGATAATTTGTAATTAGGCACATTGTTAATAAGAGGCAGAGCCAGGATCCAAAGTCATGCTCCCAAGTATACAGTCCCACTCCCACAATCTGCTGCTTATACCAACCCTAGAAAGCCTAAAACAACTTCCATATTAGAAGGCCTCTCACGTCAGCTATTTCTCTCACATACTGCAAGAACCAAAAGAACTCCATCATCATGAGTGGGATTACGGAAAGAGCTCCTTATTGAGAGGTAGAGGCGTTGGTGCTGGGCCTGCCAGCTGCCCTGTGTGACTTTGAGCCATGCAGAAGCCTTATTTATAAAAGAAGGAGGGTGGACTAGCAGACCTCTAAGGGCCATTTGTAATCTAAATACCACGGAAGGCTCTGGTTTATAGAATTTCCTTTTTGTCTGATCTAGCTAACTCTAATAGGAACTCTTTGTGATTCTCCTATCAGGTCTTGATAACACTGGCTTATCACTGAGTCAATGCAGTGTCTCCGACCTCAACCTCCCTTTATTCACAATCCCTCTGGAGCAGTTCCCATAATCCCTTGGGAGCTGTAAATCCCTTTGAGAATCCAACAAAAGCTCCGACTCATGGGGGGGCGGGGGAGGTGGGGAATGAATGCACAATTTTATATATACACATTTTGCAAATGACTTCAGGGGTTCCAGACCCTTGAGCTAGCCGAGGAAAAAATCTCCTGCACTAGAATATGAGCAGGAAGTAACAGAAGCTGAAAATTAAAACCAGCGCAGATGAAAGCTGTGATCAGAGGGCGGTCTGAGCTTTGGCTGAATGGGGTTGGGGTCTGCTGCTGCTGGTGCGCTGGCCTCATCCCTAGTCCTTCCAGAGAGGAAATCAAGACCGCTTGGTAGGCCCGGGAGCAGGCGCTGAGAGACAAACGCTGCAGAGGGCTCCCCTATTTGCCTGCCACCTAATTCTTCTTCTGGGGATCCTGCTGGGAATGGGGAGGCAGGAACACCTGCGTCCTGTACCAAGCCCTCACAGACCAATCTTCCCCGTGGGGAGAAATTAACTGCCAAAAGCAACAACTCTGGGCCCCCGGCAGCGCTCACAGGCACACGCACCTGGCCCTTTCCAAATGCGTTCCAGCTTGTGCACTACTGCCGTCTTTACGAGGAAGGGCTCGCTCTTTAAGAGGAGACTTACTTAATTCAATACCTTAAGGTCCCTTAAGCCAAGAGATATCCATATAGATAAAACTCCAAGGAGTGCAAAGCTTTTAACATAATTGCTTCTAAAAATACCTTTTGGAAAGGCATGGTGAAGTTAAATTTAATACGTTCAAATAGACCCTAAGGAAAAGCTGTAGCTGAATCCTTGTCAAACACTGTAAGCTTATGATTATTTGCCTCTCGTTCTGGTTCTTTATCCTGGATCCGGTCCTGCATCGCTATAACTTATGCAAAGGAGCTTATTTTGCTAAGACTTTTTGCATGTTCCTCCCGATAACTTCGCCTGCCAGCTCCTCAGCACGGTTCACTCTCCTTTTGTCCCTGGAGGCACAATTAACCCATCCTTCTGGAGCAGCAAAACCTGCCTCTTTATAGATTAAAGCACTGAGTTGTTTGCAAAAAAAAAAAAAAAAAGAAAATGCACAGGATACCTAAGAAACCAAGGTCAATATTAGGAGCTTAAAGACCTGTAAGTAAACAGGGGGGCTGGGGTGTCCTATGTGTGTTTGAGTTGCTTGCTCTGAGATCTTTGTGGAAGAATATTTACTGCTTTTAAGACAGGACATGAAAGTGGCTCTAAGTTTTTTAAAAGTATAATGGAGTACAACTATTCCTGTGGATGAGTTGTGTTTTCAGTAATAAACTAGAACAAATAAAGTGCGGAATGAGAACAGGGGCCATTATCTGGGGAGTGCTGGGGTCCGATCACTATCTCACAAAATGGAACATCTATACTTTTGTCTCAACCAAATACATGATTCATATGAAAATAGATTGGTTTTGGATTCAGCAATGCCTGCGTGCACCTCATTCTGGAAAGACAGAATTCACACAAAAATTGTTGAAGAAACAGATATTACTAAGATAGAATTCCAGTACAAGTTTCTACCAAGCAGAGAATATCTTTTTTAAAAGCAGTTGCTTTCCAGTTTATTTTTCATAATGTAATATTCAGTCTGACTGTGAGTCTGTGGTAAGTACAGCCAGAACATAGGCTTTTAGTGGCGCTTATGGGAAGCAGCATTAACCATTGGGTTTCTTTTGTTTTTTTAAAAATGTACCCTTTTGTTCTCTCTCCTCTGGGAGGAACGGGCCTCTTTTGTTCTCTCCTCAGCCTTCAGCCCTTCAGGCGGCTCCTTTGAGTAGCCTGGGGCACGAGTGCCCTCTCCTGGACAATCTACTAATTGCAAATTCAGGAATAGCGGCCTGGTTAGAGGTAGAGAGCACAAAAGAAATTATGATATGTTCCCTACATTCAAACGTCCTATTTTTATGTTAGAAGATAAACAGGTTTGCTTTGGAATTTTCTAAGTGATTTCCGGGAGTCTATTACTTTAACAATTTTCTTAAAAAGGTATGAGCTCACCTTATAATCAAAATTGCGTTTTAAAAATCAAATGGCTTATTTTTTTCTCCATTTACATTATTTTTACATTTATATGATTTTAAACTCCTTCCTTTTAAAGAAGAGGAACAAGGTAAATAGCAAGAACATGAAGGACATTTGTTTTCAGTAAGGATCTTTGAAATCACTGCAAGAAGATAAAAATTATTTTTGTTTACTCCCAAATCAAATTATTATCTTGCATATAAGTGATTTGTCATAAAGTGCTTAGGGCAATATCATACACTCCCCTAAAGTGCTATTTAGTGACAATAAAGAGACTCTTTCACAATTTCTCCAGAATGACTATTGAAGAGTAAATGCTCCACAGTTACTTTTTTTTTTTTTTTTAACTCAGCAGGGAAGGAAAGAATAGAATCTCCATGGCTTTGCTATTTCCTTAACCTTATTTGTGGGAATATTCAGTTTGTGAAGGATTAGCAAATGTCAGGGCCACTGCTCACTAATTTAAGACCTTGGGCAGTTTACCTGACTTTTATAAGCCTCAGATTCACTGTATGTACCTCAGAAAAATATGTTCTTAAACTTAATCCATTCCTGTGGGTGTGAACTCATTGTAAATAGAAGCTTTTGATAAGGTTACTTCAGTTAAGGTGTGGCCCACCTCCATCAGTCTGGGTCTTAATCCTATACTAGAGTCCTTTATAAGCAGAATGAAACTCAGACAGAAAGTCACAGAGGGAGCAGCCGGAAGCTGAAATCATTGGAACCTGGAGAGGCCACCATGTGCATTGCCATGTGACAAAGTCTAGGACCAAAGATCTGCCATCAGCCATCCCCAGAATGCCAGGCTTTGGGAACAAAGCATTGCCTTGATTTGGGCATTTTCCTATCTTTGAAACCATGAGCTAATAAATTTCCATTGTTTAAGCCAACAAATTGCACGCTATTTCCTTGAGCAGCCAAGTAGATTAAAGCATTCACCATATGAAAAATGGGGGTAATAGTGGTGGGAATTAAGTGAGATAATTGATGGTAGTACTGAGCACAGTGTCTTCCATATATTAAGTGTTCAACAAAGGTTACCATCATCACCTGGAAAATCACTTTCTTTCTGTCTTCCACTGCTCTGCTCTTTTATGTTCACTTTTTAATTATAAAATAAAACATATGGAACTCCCTCCCCAACAAATGTAGATCTAAGTTATTATAAGCTAAATACCCATGTACCTAAATCTGCTGACCACCTAAAAAGCCCCTCCATTGCCCCACCCCATTCTAACCTCAATTCCCTCCCTTCCCCAAAAAGTAACACTATCCTAACTTTTATCATAGTCTCTTCCTTATGTTCCTTGATGGTTTATCACTCAAATGTGCATCCCGAGACACTGTAATTTAGTTTGCCCCACCCCCTTATTTTAAAATTTTATGTCCTTTAAGTTTGTTTTAATCCACCAGTTCCCCTCCATTCCTTTCTTTTCTTTTCAATTTATCTTTAGGAGAACTTAGGCTGTTTGACCTATACAGCTTCTCAGTCTGAATTTTGCTGATTGCAGGCTCATGGTGCAATGCAACATGTCCCTCTCTCCTCTGTATTTCCTGCAAATTGGCAACTGGATCCAGAGGCTGGATCAGACTCATGTTCACTGTCTTTGGCTAGATTCTAGGTGAGGCTGTGTTCTTTCACCAGGAGGCACATTTGACCTCTTTTGTGATATTAGCAGTTACTGATGCTCAATGTCTAGATCCACTAGTTCACTTAGGTCTGTAAAATGGTGATTTCCTAATTTTACCATTTAGTTTTCATTTATTAGTTAGAATACTTTCATAAAGTGTTGCTTCCCTTCATCTTATATTTGGTTACTCAGTGATACAGTTCATATAGAAAAAGCAAGATAAAAGCTTGACATTCTTTGTTTTAATTACCTGTTTTCAAGATAAATTAGTTCCTATGGTGGCTTTAAACATGGTTGCAAATTCTTTAACACTTGTCTTCAAGACATGGGGGTCTATGTCCCCTTCTTGGAATCTGGATAGACATGTGACTGCTTCAGCCAGTAGAGTGTAGCATAAATGACCATTTGGGACTTCCACACCTATACGTAAAAGGTCATACTGCCTCTGCCTGCTTCCTAGAACATGTGCTTATGGAGCCCTGAGCTGCCTTGTGAGAAATTCAACTGCCTTGAGGCCACCATGTTAGAAAGGGCATGTGTAGGCACTCATTTGATGCCCCCAGCTAATCACAGTCTTTGAGTTATTCCAGCAACAGCCCCCATATGCAACTGAAGAAGCTTCCAGGTGATTCCAGCCCCAGCCATTGCCATCACACAGATGAAGCTCCAGACATAACAGAACAGAGACAAGCCATTCCCACTAGGCCTGGTCTGAAGTATGGAAATATAGAATCCAAGCGCATTATAAAATTGTTGTTTTATGCTACTAAGTCTTGGGGAAGTTTGTTATATAGCAACAGTTCATCAGAATAGTTCCTTTCCACTCTCTGAATGTGATCAATAAGATTTAAACATATTTCATTATTTCAATGAGTTACAATTATTATTTGATACTCAAAATGTCTCTTATTTTGCCATTGGCACCTCTTCATGGGGGTTTCTGAATCCTTCTGACATAACTCTTTTAGTCTTTGATAGTTTACTTACATTTGGTATAAGATGATCCAGGCTCATCTTACATCAGGATTCAACCATTTCTCCAAGAATCCCTTATGTCTTTTAGTGAAAAATAGTATTTCGAGCCCACACTGTACTTTTCGAAAATAGTATTTCGAGCCCACAATGAACTTTTCCACACTAGGAAAGTTCATTGCAACTGGATTGCTGATTGCTTCTATCTACATAGATAGATAGATAGATAGATAGATAGATAGATAGATAGATAGATGATAGATGATAGATAGATAGATAGATAGATAGATAGATAGATAGATAGATAGATAAATAGATAGATGATAGATAAATGATGGTACAGAGAGAGAAAGATAAAGTATCTCTTGAATTCACAATATTTCCAATTCAATTCAGGACCTCAGGTTTTTCATTTAACCACTTCTATATAATATCTGTATCTCCTTTCTTGCACACTGACAGTCTAGTTCTAGAGGGTACAGGGATGATAGAATTACAATATCCCATAATTGCTCATTGACTTTAGCCCATCCTTTATGCACAACAGTCTCAAAATAATATTAGTAATACCACCAAATAAATTACTGAAAAGAGTTAAAAATTTTTTGCATGTGCCCTTTCCATTCTCTCTCATTTATTTTTTATAGTTGGACTATATGTTGTCTGCATATACAGTCATTACCCTCCTTTTGATCCTCATTTAGTTTTAGTTCTACAAGTAATATATGTCTAATATTCATCACCAGTATCTATGCCAATGTGTCTCTAATCATTTTAGTTTAGTTGTCTGAGGCTTATTCTTTAGTTGGGCTCTCAAGAAGGGCTCATAGAAACAATATTTTCTGAGTTCTTGCATGTTGATAACAGTTTGTTTGTACCCTTTATAACTGAAAGTCAATTTTACTGGATATAAAATATTTTTTCATATTTTCTTTCCTTGGGTTTCTTAAATATATTATTCCATTTTCTTTTGATGATAATCTAATTTTCTTTCCATTGTAGGTTTCTTAAAGTTTTGCATAGATTTTTCTTTTTCTTTGAAGTCCAGTAATTTTATTAGACTATATCTTGGAGTTGGTTGTCCAGGATCAATATTTGATATATGTGTTATGTCTTTCAATATATCATTTCAAATCTTTTTTTTTTTTTTAGCAAAGTTTTCTTGAATTAAATTTTTTTGTATTTGTTCTATTCTCTTGCTTTGCTATTGTTGTTGTTGTTTTTCCTATTAGGAACTCCTGTCATCCATATGTTGGATCTTCTTTGTCTTCAGTATTCGTCACTTTCTCTTAAATCCTTTTCATCTCTTTCTTCATTTCATTTTTTAAAAACATTTATTTTATTTACTTTATTTATCACCCCTCCCCACCATGGTTCTCTCATTTGTCTGCTCATCTTCTCCAGGAGGCACCAGGAACCAAACCAGGGACCTCCCGCATGAGAGGGAAGTGTCCAACAGCCCAAGCCACATCCACTCCCCATGGGCTGAGGCATCTGCTGGCTTCTGGCATCTGGCATCTTCTTGTTGCGGCAGGGGCGGAATCTAGCTCACTGCAGTGGAGGGCAGTGTCTGTTCATTTTCTTTTAGGAGGCACCAGGGACTGAATTGAGGCCCTCCCATGTAGTAGGCAGGAGCTCCAGGGGTTGAGCCACATCTGCTTCCCTCTTCATTTCATATTGATGTTTTAAAGTTTCTTCTTTTTCACCTTCTATTTCTCTTAAAGCATTACCTGTTTCTTCTAGTTTAGTCCTCATTTATTAAATGACCTTTTAGTTTTATTTCTGTTTTTCTCAGTTCTATCACCTCATTTCTGAGATTGTCTATTTCTGATTATGTTGTTCTTTCATTTCTTGTACCATTGCTTAGCTCATTTTGAAAGATACTATGGTTTTTATATTTTCTGTGGGAGTTTTTCTGTTATGCTTACATGATCTGTAGGATTGTTATTCTATACTTCATTCTCCTTTTTTCTTATAAGAACATTCAATGGAATTTGACTTTATTTTTCTTTGCTCATTTTTAAGTGAAATTAGTTTTCTTTAACTTTTAGGAGGGAGAATAGCTTTTCTCTTTTCACAGAGCTCCCTCTTGTTTTTTGATTGTGTGTATGTGAGTATGTGTATGGAATGTATATTCACACCTATGGCAGCTTGCTTTCTGAGTCTGCTCTCCAATCCTACTTTAATTGAACTTTCTCTTTCCTCTGTCTTTTTGTCCATGTCCTGCTCTATTTTAATTTGACTCCTATAGTTTTGCCTCAGTGTGAAGCCCTGTCCTGGAGGGACCCAAGATGGACTCATTCAAGAGTTCAGCAGGGCTTCACTGCTCCAGCCCTTACTGAGCTCACCATGGACCTCTTGCATTAAGCCACTATTGGACTGGGTAGAACCTTCCATTTTCAGCTGCTGTTTTCCTGCTGTCCCAACATGCTTCCCATTGAATACCTAATGACTACTTTGAGATTCTCTGGTTCAAGAGTCTGTCAGATGTCCCATTGCTTCCCTCTGCTTTCTTCTGCACAGACACTGATTACCATGCATGCCTAATGGCTGCTGGTAGTTTGCACTTAACTGTTTATATTTTGGGATTTGTGGGAATGCCTCAACTTCTAGTTTCATTGTAAAGATTGTCCATGGGTTTTTGGCTTTGCTACTTAGTTGTTCTGTCTGTTTTTATGAGAGGATTTGGAATAATTTTTTAAAGTATGGTGTCATGCTGCCATCCTTCCAGAATCTCTCTTGGACCATTTCACTGACAGTGAAATTCAACTTGCCTGTCATTTTGCTATTTGATTTTCACTTGACTCACTTGTATAGCACAGATTCAGACTGAGGTTAAGAATCATATTGGGGACCATTAGTTACTTCAAATAATGCATATTCTTCTTCCTAATGGTTAATTACCGCTGAATCCTACTGGAACTCTGGATTCTTTCAAATCACATTTGGCAGCCAGCAATCCTCAAGGCCAGTGATTCAGCAAGTCCACCTAAGGCCTCTGACCAAACTTCCACCTGCATCAGATCAGACCATGGCCCATCTTTCCTGATCACTTTGTGTGTCCACTGTGCATCTCACTGATAAATTACCTCTCACTGAGAACATATTATAAGTATACATTTTGCAAATTTCAGGATTCCCCTCTAATCCCATGTGCTAAATGTCTAGCATCCCATGAAGCCTCAATTCTGTATAAAATTAACAGCTCCTAAAACAGGCATAATCCCATTCTAAACTAATATCTGCTCTGATTGCATTGTACTTAAAATCACTCCCTCAACAGGTATTTATCAAATACCAACTATCCAACTACACACTTACTGGATGCTAGTAGCATAAAGATAAATATAGCCTGCTCTCTTCCCTTCAGGAATAGGGGAGATCAAGAAAGGATTAATTGTGGTGCAGGGAAATAATTGCGAGAATAGCAATACAGATTATACAATGTGCTGGGGTGGGTGCAAAGGAAGAAGCAACTGTCAACAGGAATTCCTACATCAGAAAACAAAACTACATGTGTTCTACCTTGATCCAACCTTTAAAATATATGTATTTGGCAAATAACGGAATGGAATGCAGAATTGCGAAAATAGTTTTTGTGTTAACAGGAGAATATTAAGTATTTTCTTGTTAAATATCCTTTGTGGACATGACTTTTTAATAATGAATAATAAATGATCCTTAGCTATTTTCTTGATGAAGTTTCACCCGAGTAAATAAGGCATAGCGTCTGGCCTTGATGGAGGACACCTGTGAGAGTTTCCATCCTCGTTTCCTCGCTATAAGTACTGGTAGGAAAATACCATGAGATTTCCAATGTGTCACCACCATTAGGATTTTCAAGAGAGTAAAGGAGGAGGAAAAGCTGACACGGAAAATGACGATGGCATCAATCCCAGACAGAATCCTTTTGAACCGGATGCTACAGCCGGGAAACGCCAAGCAGGTGCTTCCAGAACCATAAGGAGACTTTAAGCAAGCACGGCAGAGTCTGTGCTGGCGGAGCGCATTGAGAGACCCAGGGATTGGCCCTGAATGTGGAGAAGCAGCGGCAGCATCTGTGAGCACACAGCAGGTGGGGAACCATAGATTTAATCACCCCGAGAAGTCCACCAAATCCCTCCCGCTGCCCGCGCTGGGAAGAACGTGGGGATTTTAACACAGGCAGAAGTAAAGCTGTGTGTTAGATAAAACAGCCCACTTCTACAGACAGACAGAATAAGGGCATCTGAGCTATCTGGAAAAGGGAGAGACAGTCAGTGCTGATTAACCGTAGAAGATTGTCATCCTGGGTCCCAGGAGAAGCCCAATGGTCACCACAGACATACCTGCTCCTGCTCATTGGCGCACCACCCGAAGTTCCTCCAGCCCTCTCCTTCAGCATTTCAGCACCGGGTCCCATTTTCAGCTGTGTTAGGACATAAACTCTAACATCTGAGCAGAGTCAGGAGCTGCAGAAAATGAAGCATGGAACGCCCCTGCCTATCTAGTGGGACTATACCTCAAACCCATAAATGAAGGAAACCCTCCTGAGTCTGCTATTCTCCAAGTGCTGCCCCGCCCAGCTTGTATCTCCCAAAACGCCTAGGACCCAGATTTGCAGATGACTCCCAGGATTTTCAGGAACCTGCTAGACAGAGTGTGGTGTCAACTTGGCACCAAACTTGCCAAATTCCCAATAAAGAATTGCTGTGTCTGAAAACCTGATTATTTCTAAATCAAATTCTGTTTAATATGCTTTAGGAGAGCTCTGTATTGTACAAGAAAAATGTTTCAACAGGAAGAAGAGGGAAGGAAAGGTCTAAAGCACCAGACCTGCGATGACCAGACTTAGAAGTTTGCGTCTTTAGCCAAAGCAGCCCGAGGGCCTCCCAAGGGAGGAGCTGCTCCCCAGGTTTCAGGGGCTTGGCACTGGCTTTCACTGCTCTGCAGCAGCTGCTCTGGAAACAAGCCTAAGATCCAATTCTAGCCAAGAATCACTGACCACAAACATGATGGGCTCAAGTGTCCCTAGATAACAGCAAAGGCTGGCATTGGCTGAAAGGGATAAAGCACCAAATGTCATCAGCATCAGCATCTTTATCGTCGCCCTCAGAACCGTTTTTGGGATTTGATTTCATGTCCTGCTGTGGTCATGTGCAGCCCCTCTCTGAACAAGGGCGCCCACCTGTGGGTTCTGGTTGGAGGCTGGCAGCTTATCTAAAATGACAGACGGAGTCTATGCTTCAGAGAGCTAAATGCCTCTTTACTCTTTAAACAAAAGCCCTCGGTAGTAGAAATATTCATTTATCTCATTTTCTGCAGGGCATGCTATAGAGGCACCTCTTCCAAGTTCTAAGAATTACCATATTGTTATCATTGTTCTGGTAATGAAATGTTGAATATGCCACAAAATGTTTTGGGTGAACATAATGTAAGTGGGTTACACGCTTAACACTTGGTAAACTAAAATCTCAATATACAGGATGGGAAGGAGTATGGTACACTTATCTTCAATATCGAGTATTTCTCTTCTTCTGAAAGGATTCACTAAAACCCTCCTTTACGGTGGGTTCCATTGTACTTTTAGGATAAGAAAGAGTACGTGGGGGCTCTGATGTTAGGCGACCACAGTTCAAAGCCAGCTTTGCAATTTACCCACCAGTGGGATCTGAGTGAGCTAAATAATCACTTTGTATCACAACTTCCTCATCGGCGCGATGAGCTCACAGCATAGAGCTGTGCGATGATTCCATGAGATAAAGCAGGGGAAAGACAGCGCAAGTCCTGGTATAGAGCAAACCTTCAGCAAACACTAGCTTTTACTGACAATCGATTTTCTCCCCGCTCTTTGGGATGTATCTATTATGCAGAGTCATATTTATAGCGCCTTAGTACTTTGCCCATTTTGAATCAATTTCTGAATTTTAAAGCCAGTAAATGCAAATATATGCAATAGGAGTAAAGGTCTTTCTTATGTCGACTGAATTAAAGAAAGAAACTAGATGCTATAAAACATACACTCTCAGAGGCGGTCTCTTCTCCTCCTCCGTGGTCAGCTCCTACCCTGTGCAAGTGGAACACAGAAACGTCTTTGCTTCCAGCATCTACAGGGAAAGGGCATATATGCCAGTAGCACTGCCTAGAAATGCCAGTGCCCCCAGTAGCTCAGCACAGCCACTGTGCATTCTCAGGCCAACAAATACGAATGGTTTGACTTGCATTCTGTCTAAAATTGCAGATTCGGCCAACAGTGCTCTCCCAGGCACAGAGAGAAGCAGCTGCCACAGTTCCTTCAGATAACTCCCCTCCTGCTAGGCCCACCTGCTTGCTCCTCTCACCCTCTCAAGACTGGCCCGGGCTTGTGGAAGTCTGAAGAGGGGCTGGGAGGTGGGAGGGAACATTTGGGGTGGTGCACAATTAAAAGCACAGGGGAAGTGGGTGTGGCTCAATCGATAGAGCTCCTGTTTACCATGTGGGAGGCCCCGGGTTCGCTTCTCGGGGCCCCCTTGTGAGGGCAGGCCGGCCCACGCGGCGCAGTGGGCTGATGCAGCAGGACCTCACAGCAAGGGGGAGATAAGCAGACACAGAAAAAAGACACAGCAAATGGACACAGCAAACACAAGCAGCAAGGGGGGGATAAATAAATAAAAAAATAAATCTTAAAAAAAAAAAATTAAAAGCACAGGCTCTGGAATGGTTAGGTGTGGCCACAAGTCACAGCACCTAAATATAAGTCAGTGAAGAGTTTTGATAAGCACATCTTTATTTATTTATTTATTTCTCCCCTACCTCTCATTGTTTGCACTCGCTGTCTGCTCTCTGTGTCCACTTGCTGTGTGCTCTCTGTGTCTACTTGTCTTCTCTTTAGGAGGCACCAGGAACTGAACCCAGGACCTCTCATATGGGAGAGAGTCACTCAATCACTTGAGCCATCTCCGCTCCCTGCTTTGTTGTGTCTCATTATGATTCCTCTTTGTGTCTCCTTGTTGCTCATCTTGTTGCATCATTTCGCCACGCCAGCCCATCGGGTCAGCTTGTTGTCTTGCTTATCTTCTCTAGGAGGTGCTGGGAACCAAACCCAGGACCTCCCATGTGGTAGGCAGGTGCCCAAATGCTTGAACCACATCTACTTCCCTGATAAGCACATACTTGTTGTGGTTGTTGGAGGGAGGGGATCAAGGATGAAGTATTGTTAAACCAAATGTCATAAGGCCATGAGATCAGTGTACTTGTGACCAGGAGAAAATGAGGTTTGAAGAGGAGTGTGGAGGAGGGTACTGACTGCTCCCTGGGTAAGTGAATTCTGGGGAAGAGTGAAATTCCCATTTCAGTCCTCCATGACATACAGCCCTGTGGGGCTACTGATGAGTTTATTCCCCAGTAGGGCTGCAGTAAATTTGGGCAGAATGGAAGGGAAAGAGTCTGGTTTTGCTTCTCATTTGCCATACCTCTTATCCCCTACCCCTTCCCTCTTGTTCCTGACTCTAAAGACATGCCCCCTTCTGCCTTGTATTAGGTGTCATGTGGCCCTTGAATTCCTGCTTCAGTGTGCAATGGAGGTAGCTACTGGTATCCTTAGTCCTTCTCATTCTCAAGAACTCCCTGCCTCCTGCTCACAGGTCCTTCTTTCTCTCTTGCCTCGGATCATGCAGGCTGAGATCCTGAGCCTCCAAGTCAGGCTGGTTCAAAGCCTTGGCCCTGCCACTGACTGGTTTTGTGGCTTTAGGCAAGTCCCACTTGCTTCCCCATCTGTAAAATGGGGGAATAAAATACCCACCTCCTGGAAAGTGGGGTGACTGAGACAAAATGGCACATAGAGAGTAGGTATGGAAGAATGCTGGGGTAGGTGCTGGAAGAATGCTGGTTCCCTTCTCTGAACCATCCAGCCTGCGGTGGAGTGCATTGCTGTTCAAATATCTTCTTTTTCTTTCTTTTGTGTTATTGAGTCTGTGCTAGGTACTTTGGGGGCTGCAAAGGTGAGAAATGGCAAAGTTTTAACAAAAAGCAGGACACAAGTGCACAAAAAAAGATGATGGGGTGCTGTGCACACAGTAGTTGTGCAGCCAGCAAGTAGATGGCCACATGGACAAAGAGGAGGTGGAAGGCTCTGAGCTGCTCTTCAGACAGCTATTGCTTTTCCCTCTGGTCTGAGAAAGGGTGATTTCAGCCAGAAGGCGGGTAGAATTTCTTTTTTTCCATTAACTTTTTCAAAAAAAATTTTAATGTGGTAACTAACATATATACAATATATAATTTCCCATTTTAACCACTTTCACATAAACAATTCAATGGTATTGATCACATTCACAATATTGTGCTACCATTACCATCATCAACCCAAACAGAAGTTCTGTGCCTGTTAGGTCATAACTCCATGTCTTAGTTTGCCAGGCTGCTATGACAAGTACCACACAATGGGTTGGACTCCAAAGCAAGCATTTCTTAGCTCACAGTTTGGAGGCTTGAAGTCTAAAATCAAGGTATCAGGAGGACCATGCTTCCTCCCCAAAGTCCTAGCATCCTGGCAGTAGCTCTCTACCATCCTTGGGTTCCTTGGCTTGCATCCAAGGATGCGATCGCTCCCTCCTCGTGTCTACTCTTCCAGTTTCAGCTGACTTCTGGCTTCTGGCTCCTCTGACTGACTGTGTCTAAATTTCTTCTGCTAAAGAGGGACTCAGTAATAAGGGTTAAGACCCACCTAGATTCTGTTGGGACAAACCTTAACTAAAAATAATTATCTTCAGAAGGTCCTATTTATAAATGGGTTCTCACCCACAGGAATGCAGAACAAGACCATGCCTTTGTCAGGGTACATAATTCAACCTACCACACTCCCCATTCCACCCCCACCCACCTCTGGTAACCTCTATTCTAATTTTTGTCTCTATGAATTTGCCTATTCTACATAACCCTTGTAAATGTAATTATTACAATATTTGTCCTTTTGTGTCTAACTTATTTCACTCAACAGGATGTGTTCAAAGTTCATCCATGTTGTAGCATGTATTAGAAATTCATTCCTTTTTTTGGCTGAATAACATTCCCTTGTATGTATATGCTACATTTTGTTTATTCATTCATCTGTTGATGTACACTTTGGTTGCTTCCATCTTTGGCAATTGTGAATGATGCCACCATGTATATTAGTATGTGAATATCTGTTCAAGTCCCTATTCTCAATTCTTTTGGGACTAGAATTGCCAGGTGTTTTAGTTTCCTGCACTACTCAAGCAAATACCATGAATTGGGGCAGGACAAATGATGGGAATTTATTTGCTCATGGTTTGAAGCTGGGAAAAAGTACAAATCAAGGCATCACCAAGGGAATGCTTTCTTCCCAAAGATTGTGGTATTCTGGGGTTGGCTGCCAGTGATTTTTGGTTCTTAGCCTGTCACATGGCAAGGGACACATGGCAGCATCTCCTGGTCTCTCCCTTCTCTTCTGGGTTCTACTGATGTTCAGCTTCTTGCTTCCTATGGCTTCCTCTCTCTGTGTCTGAATGTCATTCTGCCTATACAGGACTCCAGTGATAAGATTAAGACCCATCCTGGTTGAGGTGGGTCACACCTTAACTGAAGTAGCCTCATCAAAAGGTCCTATGTACAATGAGCTCACCCCCACAGGAATGGATTAAAATTAAGAACATGTTTTTTTTTTCTGGAATACATATAACTTCAAACCACCATACCAGGTTACATGATAATTCTATGCTTAACTTTCTGAGGAACTGCCAGACTGTTTTCCACAGCAGCTGCTCCATTTTATATTCAGTGGGAAAGATTTTGACTGATTGGGGGGGAGAGCTAAGCATGAATTTCCAAATCCACAACTTTCCCATTTCCTCAAGATATTTTCCCCTCCCTTCCTTTGTGTCCGGCCTAGAAAGATGACTAATGGCAACATCTTCAGGCTGGTGAAGGATGGTTCACTTACAGACAAGAAACGGATGTCATGACCTCAGGTTTGTACCAGGGACAGGTGACAGTGAATGGCTATTTGGATGAAATAATAGAAGGATTTCAACTGTGGTGGGCAGGCTTGATTTGGAATATAAGGGAATATAAAGAACTGGTTAAGAGCGCAGACTGTGGCTTCACATCCAGATTCGGGTCCCAGCTCGGTCTCACACTTGCTGTGTGATCTCTTACGTAGCCTCTCTGAAACTTGGTCTCCTTTCCTCATGCTCAAGTTGCTAATGAAAGGTGGCAAATCAAACCCTGAGGATCTGTCTTGGATAAGAAGTAAGACACTTTTTTTTTTTTCCAGTTAGGCCAGTAAAAAGAGTTTATTGAGAGAAACAGAGAAAACAAAAGTACACACCCAGACGTGGATGCGGCTACCTCCAGGCAAAGAAGAGCCCCTGGGCCGGGGGTTGCCTTTATTAAAGCCATTCTTCACTCCTCCCCATTCCTAATGTTGGGGAGGGGCCCCAGCTGTTTGCTGTCCTGATTGGTTGCCTTTCCATCCCGATCCCCACTTGTTAGTTCTCAGGGGACCAATGATGAGGCCTTTTGTTTGGAGTTATCCAGGACCAATGGGGAGGCCTGTCTGGAGTTATCTGGGACTGTTATCTGGTGGGATGACACATTTTTATGCTACAATGTTCTTCAGAATTACTATATACATTTTGAAGGTCCAGCCTTCTCAAATGGGTCAGACTAAGTAGGAACAATTACCTCTTTTTCTCCTTGATCTTTTCTAGGGTTTTGCTTCAAGTGAACGTACACATGTATTCTATGTTGCATAGCAGTAGAAAGCCTTTTGCAGAGCAGATCAATGGAATCACTGAGTGCCAGGACATGGAGCAGTAGTCAAATTTGTGTCTGGATGCTCAAATTTGTGAAACTTTTGAGAAAGAACTATGAGAGAGTAAGCAAAATGGAGCCTTCAGGCAATGACTAAATTACACTCAGTTTAAATCTAAAAAATCTTTAAACTAAATGTGACATTAATTTCTTGATTGCAAATGAGAGCAAACCAAAACCAAGCTGGCTTACAAAATAGAGTTTACTGACTGAATGGTAACTTAAAATCTCAAGATATTGATTTCAGGTGAGGCTTGATCCAGCAGCTCAAAAGATGTCACCAAGGCTCTGGCTTCTCTCCTCCACTCTCTGCCTTATATGGTGTTGGCCTTATCTTCAGGCTTCACAAGGTACCCTCAAAGACCGCTCCAGTGTCTCCCTTAATGGAAAACTGACTGGAGCAATTCCTAAATTCATATCCTCATATCACACCATCCAGGGGAAAAGAATGGGCTCCTTTCTTAGAATTACTAAAAAAGAGAGGTTTATCTTTCCCAAAAGCTGCAGGAAATGCCTTCTCCTGGCTTCTTGGCTCTGATTGGGTTAGTGCCAATCTCCAAACTGATCCCCGTGGCTTAGAGACAGAGGTGAGTGTGCCATTTGGCTTATGCCTACCAGGACCCCTCCTGGACATTGAGGTGGGTTCAATCCCACCCAAGCCAAATTCCCTCTGGAAATTTGAGATCCTATCACTAGGAAGGGGCCCAGCAAATAACCAAGGTGCCCTACATCACATCTAAAGAGTGACCAACAAATTTACAGGATGATTAAAGACAGGATTTCTCTCTTACCACAGTTTTGTGCTTACAGAGTTGTACAATAAGAAAAAAAAAGTAGAGAAATGCCTGTTTCTCACATGATTTTTGCCCCTATGGATAGATAACAATAATCAGGAAGGATTTTAGCACTTGGTGATTTTGCACCTTGGTGCTGATGTAAGTGTGACAATTGCAGATAAGAACTGAAGGCCTTGTCAAATGAATAGAGGCTCTAAATAGTTCCCTAAACAGAGAGAGAAATGTCTTTGGTGCCTCCTTGCCTGGATCCTCTCTGAGGGTGCTGTTGGCTCTGCACTCTGGTTTTTGTTAATGTCTCACCTGATCCCAAATGACACTGTCCTTTGACTAATATTAATATTTTTAAATGTTTAGATGAATCATGTGTGCCTTAAAAGGAAAACCTTGGATTTAAGCCTTGAAGTGAAAGAGGGAGCTTAGTCTACAGTGACAAAAGAAGACTGGCATTGGAAGGGAACCAGTGGGGTGAGCCAGAGCAGCTCAGCAGACTCAGCTCCCGGCTGCCATACATCCTCCCTGCCTCACTCCATATGGTGACACTCTCGGTGTGTGCTGGGCCTCTAGCCCAAACGATGGCAGTCGAGATTAGCAGTTTCTATAACCTAACAGGACTAAATGGAAGATTTCTAACAGTCCAACTTTCCATTACAGTTGAAAGAAGATTTCAGTAATGGAATCGAAGGTAACCAGAGATCAGCTAAAGGAAAGATGCATAATCAGATTTTCCAGTGTTTGAAATTGCTTCTGGGGAAGGAGCATTCATTTATTCAACAAATATTTATTGAAGACCCACTATGTGTCAGGTAATGGGATAGAGTGGTAGAGAAAGAAGTGAGTCTGTCCAAATGGAGTTTATAGTCTAGCATGGAGAAGAGAGACAATGATCAATGAGTGTGGAATTCTACTAATAAGTTCTATGAATGAAAAATAAAGCACATTTAGGCATGGTTAAGAAAGTTAAAGTGAATTTTGTGGATTAGATGTGTACAGAAACTCCCAGTATAGAACACCTTAATACACTGGACAAAATATAAAACATATTCTTTTTTTATGTCAATTTTTATCAAGGTAGACTACACATACAATGAAATACGCTGATTATAATTGTTCAATTTGATGAATACTGACATACCTATAGAGTCTTTTTTTTTTTTAAAGATTTATTTATTTTATTTTATTTATCCCCCCCTTGCTGCTTGTGCTGCTGTGTCCATTCGCTGCGCGTCCTCTCCTTGTCCGCTCATCTCCTCCTTGCTGTGAGGTCTTGCCGCATCAGCCCAGGGCGCCGCGCGAGCCGGCCTGCCCTCACAAGGAGGCGCCAGGAAGCGAACCCGGGGCCTCTCATATGGTAAACGGGTGCTCTATCCATTGTGCCACACCCACTTCCTGCCGTGAGGTTGCTGCATCAGCCCACCGCACCGCTCAGGCCGGCGTGCCCTCACAAGGAGGCCCCGGGATGCTAACCCGGGCCTCCCATATGGTAAACGAGGGCTCTATCCACTGAGCCACACCCGCTTCCCACCTATAGAGTCTTGTAACCACTACAATAATGATTTAGCACATTTCCATCACCCCAAAAAGTTCCCTGTGTCCCTCTGCTCCCCAAACCCCCTGATCCCTGGCAATTTTTTAAAATAATCAAATAGAGGGGATATATTTTGAGAAGATAGTGATAGAAGTATAATTTTTTAATTTCTCCAACTCACCACATAAAACAGACAGAGAACTAGCTAGGAAGACCAAAGCACCCATGGGCAACATCTGCAAACATCCAGTGACAAGGTAGTCCACAAACTCCAAAATACAAGCAGATGAGAGCAAACCACCAATAGCCACAAGACCTTCATGATATGTGTCTATGCAGGAGAAAGCAGAGTGAAGTAACTGGGCATCTGATGACTCTGACAACAGGAGACTCCAGTACCCAACAGATCTTCATTGAAAAACATGGCAGGCATGGAAGTAGGAGGGGTTCTGACCACTCAAATACCGGGTGGGTGCAAAGGGTCTGCTGTAAGAATTGAAGCAGGAGGGAAATCTAGGACCAGCGAGCTCTCAAAACTGATTCACCTGGGCTTCCTCCCAGGACAGGGTTCCTTAATGAGGAGAAATTGTAGGGATAGAATCAATATCAAGTAGGACTGGGACAACAGACACGATGGAAAGAGACAGTTCAGATAAAAGTAGAGGAAGGGAACAAAGCAGGAAATCTCAGCTATCATATTTTTTAACATCATAGAAAAAAAAAGAATGTGTGAAAATAGGAAAGCTAATCTGTCTCCTATGTGATCAAGAAAATAAATTTCATATAAAATTAGCAATAGAAAAATGTTGAAGTTAAATTTCAGACAAAGTTCTTATAAGAAAAAAAAATAAGCAAGAGAGTAACAATCCTACAGACAATGAAAGCATGCCAGAAAGTCATGCCACAGAACAGATTATAACTATAACCTTTTATATCAAAATGAGCAAAGAGAGATTAAGAAAATGATATGACATAAAAAACAACATAAATCAGAATTAGACAAACTCATAAATAGCATGACAGAGATCCCCTAAGAAGAAAGGTAAAATGGAAGACACTTTTAAAAATCAACATGATACAAATCATGTACTGGTATTAATGCATTATTAGTTACTAAAGACCATAATATGCACTAGGGTTTATTCTCTGTATTGTATGGTTTGACAAATGCATAATATCATGTATCACCACTACACTCTTATAGAGAATAATTTCACTACCCAAAAAATCCTCTGGGCTCCAACTATTGATCCATCCCTCTCTCCACTGACAAACACTGGTAAACTATGGTCTCCATAGTTCTGCCTCTTCCAGAGTGTCATATAGTTGAAATCATACAGTGTGTAGCCTTTGTGGCTTAATAGTTCATTTTGATCGCCGAATACTATGCCATTGTATGGATGTACCACAGTTTAGCCATTCACCTTTTGAAAGACATCTTGCTTGCTTCCAATTTATGGCAATTGATAAATCTGCTTAAAAAAATCAACATGAAATGAAGAAAGAGATTAAGAGGATTTGAAAGAAAAGTGACAAATACCGAAGACAAAGAAAACCCAACATATAGATAATAAGGGGTCCTAAAAGAAGAGGGGGAGGCCATGGAACAGAACAAATCCTAAAAATCATAATTCAAGGAAACTTTCCTAAATAAATAAATTTGAAATTTTATCTTGAAAGGGTATACTGCATATGTGAGAATGTCAAACAAAAACTCCAACACCAAGACAAATTCTAGCAAAATTACTGAACTTTAGAAGACAAAGAAAAAAACATTCTTTGGGAATCTAGGAAAACATGGCAAATGACTT
Source organism: Cabassous unicinctus (assembly GCA_029593785.1). Taxonomy (NCBI): domain Eukaryota; kingdom Metazoa; phylum Chordata; class Mammalia; order Cingulata; family Chlamyphoridae; genus Cabassous; species Cabassous unicinctus. The sequence goes on along the minus strand of JAQZBX010017566.1, from coordinate 12,881 downwards.
GCCAGGGAAAGAAAATTAGATTGTTATCAGACTTTTGACAGCAATGCATCTTGCCTGGAAAAAATGAAGTAACATTTTTAAGATGCTCAAGGATAGATAATGTGAGCTAAGAATTTTGTATCCAGCAATACTGACTTTCGAGTATAAAAGGCACAAACACACTGTACTCAAAAAGTAAGAAGTCAGGAAATATTGTCAGGATGTCTGTTCTATTGCTTGGTGTACATTTTCTTGTTTTAGGGACCTTCTTTTGCAAATAAACATCTGTGTCACATGTTTACAAAATCATGTGTTTCATAGCAGATTCGGGATACAAAATGTGGATTTTAAAAAACATAAATTAGACGGTTCTTCTTGACTTAACAAAAAGTCTTTTTTGCTTTATGATAAAATTTTCCTGTATGTTTTCTTTTATATAAACCATTTCCTTAGAATATGGAAATATGACTTTCTTTAAGAAAATGTGATGCATATGAACATTTCAGAAATACATTTATGACTTTAAAAAAGATAAATTTGTGTATATATTTGTCTCAACTCAAAGATCGATTAATATCATAGTGTGTATAGTAAAATCTCATTAATTCAAAACACCACTGAATTTTAACTTTTTATACTCAGATATGGAATATACAATTTATGGTGAGAAGAAACCAATATGGGGTATGAGTGTGTATGGGTATGCTTGCATGCAATTTGTTATGCCTTGCACAATAGTTCATTAACTTGTTTCATTTTACCTTTTAGTACCTGTTAGTGGTTTGATGAGTTTATGTCCATACCCCAAAGTAACACAATGGCATATGAATTTATATTTTTAACAAATGTGAATAGTCTTATCCACCCTCCCCCTTTTCCCCACCCTAACTATCACCTGAAATAATGTGTTAAATTTTGTAACCAAGTATTTCACCATTGCTTGATGATGTAAGGCTGTATTCGGAACAAAATTTGAGTTTCTGTGCATGAGATCATCCATAATGAAATATTGTTCCCACAACGTCTCCTCTCTGCCCACACACTTTTGGGTCTCCTCTCACTCCTACTATGAGCTAGTTAGTGCTCAGTCCATGCAAGATAACTTTTAAATAGCATCTTAAGCAAAATGCAGAAACGTAAATATGCTGAAGAGAATGGCTGAATTCATTCTAAAGCCAAATATAAATTCCCTTGGGGTGGGTGTGAGCGATGAGGTCCCCCGATGGGATGGCCACTAACCCCACCCACGCTGCGCCCCCCCTTCCCAAATATCGCTTCCTGCTCAACCACTCTCGTGAATCTCTTTGAATCTGTGATCTAAAACAAGCATTCACTGATCTCCATCTCTGAACGCCTAATACTGGGTGCGGTTGTCAGGGTAACAGCGTGTCTGAAGGGAGATCAGGCTCTCCCGAGTTTCCACGGAAACCACTCCCTGCAGAGGCAGGTGCCTCTGGCCTGGCAGCTAGCAAAGGGCCCTTGGGTCGAGACAGGGCCTCCAGGCTTCCCTGAGCTCTTGATAGATCTCTTATACATCTATTTATAAACACTACTTCTGTGGGATATTTTGTTTTGATTTTCCGCTCACAAAACAGAACCATTATCTCCTTCCGGCTTTATAAAATCCAGTCGCCCTCGAGGAGCTGTCCGCGCTTTGGAAATGGTCCAGGTCGAGGAGGAACTACAAATGAGCCCCCCCAGACTGTAAGGTTCTGTTTGCAAAAGTCCTATGGAAAGACGGGAGCGTTTGGTGTGCGTGATTAAAACGTGAGGGAAACACATTTAAATGAGCTTCGTGTGCCCGCGATAGCCCACAAAAGCCCAGAAACCAAGTATAAACAGGGTCGATGGGTGCTGCGTTCCTTTACGAGTGAGATGTAGGTTAACTGGAAGGCGTCTGCTTCTTGTTTTGTTTCAGAAATACCGTTGGGAAGAGTATCCGATTTTTGCTCAGAGAGACTAGGAGAGAAAAGGTTTCTGAGAATTCCTTGGTCAAGACTGGCCTTTGCAAGTTTTCAGTCCGTACCTGCACTGTCATGCCAGCTGCAGCTTGGCTGGGGCTGAGGCACGGTGACTGCAGTTGAACTACAGACCGGCCTCAGTCCCCAGCCTGTCATCTTTGTGCCTCTTTATGGGGGTGGGGGGAGAACTGTCTGGCATGGTTATTAAACCTGGCAGCTGCGTTGGCGGCACCCGAGGAGCATTTTGAATGAGCTTGCAGAAAATGAGGGGCCTTCGGCCGGCCGCCTGCTTGCCACCTCTCGCTGCTTGAAAGGCGGCTCCTAGAGCGCTTTCTCTTCCTTCTGGTTACCAGTGCCGGGGGCAGTGAGCGCACGTCGTAAACACAATTGGAAACGTGAGTATTTCTGGCATGCGCTGCTTCCAGGCGGCTCATGAAGGCTTCCAGCCCCGCGGTCCAGACGCCAAGGCACGGAAAGGAGAGGCCGGCGCTCGGGGGACCGGCTGTGGGACGCGCGTTTCCACGCTAAGTCTGGAAATGGCGCGCGTTGGCGCAGCGAGATGGTGAGCGCCCGGGAGGCAGCAGCAGGGTACTCAGGCGCCCGCTTCCCTGCGGCTTGGGCGGAAGGCTCGCGTGTGGCTTGGGAACCGGTCCTTTGCTTTCAGGGACCGACACACAAAGAAAAGAACCTCAGGCTTAAGCAGCCTGTGTAGACAGCCTGTCCGGCCCCCCAGTCACTCGGGTCCTTTTTCAGAAAGGGGGGAAAATACATTTTATGGTTAACACGAAACAATGAGACGAGGCCGTGTTTTCCCGCGGATGGGATGTTTGTGTGCTGCACAGCAACCGCTGCGGCACGTCCTCCAGGGACGCGGGAGGGCGTGGCGGCCCTGCGGGGAGCATCGCGCGCCACAGGACCCCAAAGGCAGAGCGTCTGGGTGCCTTTGGGATCTCAGCGCTTTTGGGATTTCACAGGCCTCCGAGCCTCAGGCTCTCTCGCTGCTGCCAAGTGCTTGTTCTTTAACTTCCACTCCTCGCACATTGTGTTCTAACAGAACATTTTATGGAGCCCAGATGTAAAGCGAAAATTTCTCAATTCCCTCCTCCCCAAAGTACAAGTGTGAATATTCCTGAAACAAATGGGTGTGGTGTTCCCCCTACTACCCCTTTCTAGAGGGAATCTTGAAGTTCAATTTAGTTTTTATACCTATTCTGGACAGGATTTCCAACTTTACAGAACATGCAGCATGCAAATTTCTCTTTTTGGTTTATATAGCTCTCAAAGAAACTTGGCTTTTCCTATGGTTCTGTGAAGGGTTTAAGAGCATCAAGGGACTCCAGAATGTCATATTCAATGGTTCCTGTGCATTTCCGTGTTGGTCTGGGATGGGGCAGAATGTGTGATACATATCAGAAGCCTCTGTGGCTGGGTTTCTGGATTTGGTGTCTGGTGTCCAGTGCCAGGGGCTGATAGTCATGGAAGGCCCTATTGGGGCAGCTGGAGGTAGGACTCCACCTGGGTTGGGAGCTTGGGCCTCGTCAAGTGTCAGAAAGGTGCTAAACTTTCATTTTCTCATCAGTAAAATGGGCATAACAAAATAACATCTCACAGTGATAGGCTAAGATTTGTACTGATCTTCCAATTCCATCTCCCACTAGGCAGCTTCTCTGTTATAATCTGACATTTGAGGATTTAGCTTAATGAGAGCAGGTAGAGAAGAAAAGTCTGTAAGAGTGAAATTTTTAAAAATAACAACCCTCTGAAAAACAATTATCAAATTGTATCTTAGAAATTACCTAAAAACAGACTAACCAATTGACTATAGACTTAATTTATAGGTAAAGAACTAAAGCTATCATGGACATCATCTTAGTTTCCTAGGCTGCTTAAAGCAGATACTATGGAATGGATTGGCTTAAACAACGGGAATTTATTAGATTACAGTTTGAGGCTGAGAAAAATATCCAAACCAAGGCATCATCAAGGCAATGTTTCTTTCCAAAGACTGGCGGATGGTGATCCAGGGCACCTGTCTCACATGGCAAGGCACATAGCAATGTCTGCTGGTTTCTCCCTTCTCCAGGTTCTGGGTTCTGCTGATTTCAGCTTCTTGCTTCCATGACTTTCTCTTTATATACATATATTCATTCTGTTTATAAAGGACTCCAGTAGGAGGATTGTGACCCATGCTGAATGAGGTGGTTTTTACCTTAACTGAAGTAGCCTCATCAAAAGGTTCTACTTACAATAGGGTCACACACACAGGAATGGATTAAATTTAATAACAGGTTTTTCCAGGGTACATACAGCTTCAAACCACCATAGACATGCATATGGCCCCTTTAGTTTCACTTATGGTGTTATGACCCTGGGAAAAGGTTTATGTTCGTCTGACCAGAAAATGGTTAATATTTAGTGGTTCAATTTGCCTCAAGTCTTGGTTTTCCATTCTTATGTATGGTTTCTCAGATTTTTGCAAATGAGGTTTTGTTAATCAAAACCAGATTATGGTTAAGTAAAAAGTATGAAAAGAAATTAATGTTTCTGAAATATTAAATATGACATGATAGAAGCAGAAATAAATACTTCTGAATTCCACTCTAGTAAAATAATGGTTAGCATACGGTTTTAGTTTTGTCACTGTACCTTTAAATAAAAGATGGAGAAATTGGAGGGAGGTCAGAATGGGTTAACAAAATAACTTAATGAAAGAGAAAAGAGAGGCTAAAAAAATCTGAAGTTCTTATAGGGAAAGAAGGTTAAGGGGCAACTTATTTACTGTCAAATGTGTGAGGAGCTCAGAAGGAGGGAATAAGACAAAAATTTAAGAATGATGCCATCAAGATGGTAATATAAGACATCCCCAGGAACATTTCTCCTTAGAGAGCTAAATGAAAGGGTGGATTCAGCTTGCTTAGAACTCTGGAGGAAAATAGAAACAGAAAAAAGAATAAAAATGGTTAAGATGTCAGTTCTACCCAAAATGTTTACAGATTCAATGCAATCCCAATAAAAATTCTAACAGCCTACTTTACAGAAATGGAAAAGCCAATCATCAAATTTATTTGGAAGAGTAATGACCCCCAAATAGCCAAAAACATCTTGAAAAAGAGGAATGAAGTTGGAGGACTCACACTTCTTGATTTTAAAGCTTATTAAAAAGCTACAGTCGTCAAAACACATGGTACTATCACAAGGATAGATATTTCAACCAATGGAATCTAATTGAGAGTTCAGAAATAGATCCTCGCATCTATGGCTAATTGATTTTTGACAAGGCTGTCAAGTCCACTCAATCGGGGAAGAATCTCTTCAACAAATGGTGCTGGAAGAACTGGATATCTATAAGCAAAAAGAAAGAAAGAGAGAGAAAGAGAGAAAGAAAGAGAGAGAAAGAGAGATAAAGAAAGAGAGAAAGAAAAAGAAAGAGAAAGAAAGAAAGAAAGAAAGAAAGAAAGAAAGAAAGAAAGAAAGAAAGAAAGAAAGAAAGAAAGAAAGAGGATCCCTATCTCATACCGTATCCAAAAATAGCTCAAAAGGGATCAAAGACCTAAATATAAGAACCAGAACTTATAAAACTCATTGAAAAAACATACAGGGAATCATCTTCAGGATCTTGTTTTGGGCAATGGTTTCTTAGAGTTTACATCCAAAGCACAAACAACAAAACAAAAATAGATAAATGGGACCTCATCAAAATTAAATACTTTTGTGCATCAAAGGACTTTAAAGTGAAAGACAATTGTTTTAGTTTGCTAAATGCTGCCAAAGCAATATACCAGAAGTGAGTTGGCTTTTACAGTGGGATTTATTAGGTTAAAAGCTTACAGTTCTGAAGCCATGAAAGTGTCCAAATCAAGACATCATCAGAGATACTTTTCTTCTGAGCTGCAGCTGTGGGCAATCAGTCACATGGTGGAGTCCACCCATCTTTCCCTTCTCTTCCGGGCCTCATTGCTTCCAGCTTTTGGACTGCTCTGTCTGAATTTTCTCTCTCCCAGGTTTGTTGATTTCAACTTCTGGAGGGTTCTCTCTGTCTCTGCACCTTTTTTCTGCTTCTGCAGCTCTTTATTCTTCCATTTATAAAGGACTCCAGCTAGAGGATTAAGACCCATCCTGGGTCATGTCCTACTGATGTTATCTAATCAAAAGGAAGGTCCCTTAACTGAATCTAATCAAAAGGTTCCATTTACAATATGTTTACACACACAGAAATGGATTCGCACTAAGGAAATGATCTTCTGTGGTTCACCCAACTTCAAACTATCACAACCTACTCAATAGGAGAAAATATTTGGAAACCACCTATCTGATAAAGGTTTAATATCTGGAATATATAAAGAAATCCTATAACTCAATAATAAAAAGACAACCCAGTTTAAAAATGGGCAAAAGACTTGAATAGACATTTCTCCAAAGAGGATATACAAATGGCTAAAAAGCACATGAAGAGATGTTCAACATCACTAGCTATTAGAGAAATGCAACTCAAAACCACAATGAGATACTATTTCACACCCACTAGAATGCCTACAATTAAAAAAAAAAAAAACCATGAAATTACAGTTGTTGGAGGGGATGTAGAGAAATAGGAGCACACATTCATTGCTGCTAGGAATGTAAAATGGTGCAGCCACTGTGGAAGACATTTTGGCAATTCCTCAGAAAGCTAAGTATAGAATTACCATATGACCTGGCAATCTTCTACTAGGTATTTCCCCAAAAGAACTGAAAGCAGGGACTTGAACAGATATTTGTACACCAATGTTCATAGCAACATTACTCATAATTGCCAAAAGATGGAAGCAAACCAAGTGTCACCAACTGATGAATGGATAACAAAATGTGGTATATACATACAATAAAATATTATTCAGCCATAAAAAGGGTTGAGAAATTCTGGTTTGTGCAACAACATAGATGAGCCTTGAAGACAGCATGTTGAGTGAAATAAGCCAGACACAAAAGGACAAATACTGAGTGATCTCACTGATATGAAATAATTTGAATAAGCAAACTTATAGAGTTAGAATCTAGTTCGGGGTAGAGAATGGGGAGTTAATGCTCAATTTGCACAGAATTTCTTCTTAGGTTGGTTGTAAAGTTTTGGAAATGGATGGTGGTGGTGGTAGCACAGCATTGTAAAAGTAACTAACAGCTCTGAATTATATAGGTGAATGTGGTTAAAAGAGGAAATTTTAGGTAACATATATGTTACTAGAATAAAACTAAAAGATAAAACATAGGACTGTATAACACAGTGAACCTATTGTTAAACAATGGACTATAGTTAATAGTACAAGTATACAAATGTTTTCATGAATTATAACAAATATACCACATTAATACAAGGTGTTAATAATAGGGTGGTACATGGGGAGAAATAAACCTACTACAAACTATGGACTATTGTTAATAGTATAATTTTAATATTCTTACATCATTTGTAACAAAGGTACCACTCTAATGCAAAGTGTCAACAATAAGGGCTATATGGGAATGCTATAATTTTTACATTGTTTTTCTGTAAACCTACAAATTCTCTAATTAAAAGAAATGAAATTAAAAAATATAAAGAGGGGAAATTGAGAGATATAGGAACAGAGATGTTGTATGCTATTGAAATTACATTGGAATCTTTTCAAGCCACTAGGCTATATGTTTAGGTTGTTTAATATAAATCCCAGGGTAATCACAAAAAAGTATTCAAAATATATACAGAAATAGAAATGAGAAAGGGAATTATAAGTTACATCACAAAAAATGAGACACAAAAGGCAGTTGCAATAAAGAAAAAAAGGGACTAAAAAGAGATAAAACTTATAAGAAACAAAAGACAAAATGATTGAAGTCGTTCTGCCTTATCAGTAATTACACTGTTAGTGAATTAAACTCTCCAATAAAAAGAAACAGATTGGCAGAATGCATTAAAAAGCATGATCCTAGCTATATGTTGTTTACAAAAGACTCAGGTTGAGAAGGCGATGATTTTTTTGATGTTCCATCAAACGACCAGCACTAGGTAGCATCTTCGCTGGCTTCCCTTAGACCCAAAGACACAAATAGGTTGAAAGTGAAAGGATGGGAAAAATATTCCATAAAAATAGTAAACGAAAGAGATCTGGGGTAGCTATACTAATATCAAACAAAATAGACTTAAGTCAAAAAATGTTACAAGGGACAAAGAAGGAGACCATATATTAATAAAAGGGTCAATAAACCAAGGGGGTATAACAATTAAAAACATATACATACCTAATCACAAAACCCCAGGTTATATGAAAGAAACATTATCAAAACTGAAGGGAGAAATAGACAGTTCTACAATAGTTGGCGATTTCAATACACCACTTTCAATAATGGATAGAACAGAGTATCAATAAGGAAACAGAGGACTTTAACAATACAGTAAATGAACTTGACCTAACAGACATACAGAACACTCCACCCAGGAATAGAATATATATTCTCAAATGTATATGGATCATTCTCTAGGATAGACCACATATTAGGCCACTAAACAAGTCTCAATAAATTTTAAAAATTGAAATTATACAAAGCATCTTCTCTGACCACAAAGGAACGAAGCTAGAAATCAATGACAGAAGAAAAACGGAAAAATTCACAAAAAGGTGAATATTAATCAAAACATTCTTAAGCAATAGGTCAAAGAAGAAATCACAAGTAAAATCAGGAAATATAGTTTCATTAACATTTTTTAAAAATTAGAAACGTTATAGGTTTACAGACAAATCATGCAGAAAATACAGAGTTCCCATATACCTCCTATTAGTAACACCCTGCATTAGTGTGGTGCATTTGTTACAATTGATGGAAGAATATTATTATAATTATGCTATTAACTATAGTCCATGGTTTACATTAGAGGAAATATTTCAGACAAATGAAAACAAAAACACAACATGCCAAAACTTATGGGATGCAGTGAAGGCAATTCTTAGTCAGAAATTTACATTTCTAAATGCTTACATTAAAAAAGAAGAAAGAGCTCAAATCACAGGCCTAACCTCACACTTAGAGGAACTATTAAAAGAAGAGCAAACTAAACCCAAGGTGAGCAGAAGGAAGGAAATAACAAAGATTAGAGCAGATGTAAGTGACATAGAGAATAAAAAACAATAGAATAACAAAACCAAAAGTTGGCTCTTTGAAAAGATCAGTGAAATTGACAAACCTTTAGCTAGAATGACAAAGAAAAAAGAGAAGTAAAACCCCTGCTATCTGAGAATTCTGAAAAAGCCACAACAAAGCTACTAGAGCTAATAAGCAGATTCAGCAAAGTGGTGGGGCACTAAATCAACATGCAAACTCAGTGGTGTTTCTATACATTAGTAATAAATAATCTGAAGAGGAAATAAAAAAAAGAATTCCATTTACAATAGCAACTAAAAGAATCAAATATCTTGGAATAAATTTAACCAATGATGTAAAGGACTTATACACGGAAAACTATAAATCATTGCTGAAAGTAATCAAAGAAGACCTACATAAATGGAAGGACATTGCATGTTCATGGATTGGAAGACTAAATATTTTTAAGATGTCAATTCTACCCAAAGACAAAACATTAAGTCAGATTTTGATTGGATATAATGAAGAACTTCTAAAATGGTGAAATAATGAAATGAGCCACTGAGGAGCTTCCAGAAAAGAATAATTTATCATCTGCTCTTCATGGTTGTATTAGTCAGCCAAAAGGGGTGCTGATACAAAGTACCAGAAATCTGTTGGCTTTTATAAAGGGTATTTATTTGGGGTAAAAGCTTACAGCTACAAGGCCCTAAAGAATCTAACTCAAGGTTACTTCCTTACCAAACTCTGCTGCCATGTGTTAATGCAAGATGGTGGGTGACATCTGCAAGGGTTCAGTTTTCCTCTTCTCTCTTAAGGCTCCATGGGTCCAGCTTCTTCCGATATCAGCTGTGGGCTGGCATAGGGCTCGTCTCTCTTCCAGGGGCTCATTTCTTTCTGGGCTCAGCTGCTCTGGTCTCTTCACAAGGTCAGCTGTAACCTATCAGGCGAATGGCTCATCTCTCTTCCCAGAGCCTCTGCCGTGTCTATGGAGCTGTCTCTCTTCCTCTGTGTTCTTCTGTGTATCTACTTCTGTGTTCTTGCTTGAGCATCTGCTTATATAGACCACCAAGGGTCCTCTGGGCCAGACCAGTTTATAAACATAATCAATATCTTTTTTTGGAATTCATAAATAATATCAAACTGCTACAATGGTCTAGTCCATTCTTAACCCTGACTGCATGTTAGCATCACCTGGGAACTTTAAAACCTCCTGAGGCCTGAGTCCCACCCATGGGCTGAGCCCAGGAATGATTATTTTGTCAGAGCGCCTTAGGTGAAACACTAAAGCAGTGTTGATCGATGCTTGAGTTGGCAAACCATCACTTCAGGGTCCTGGCCCAAGCAGGTAGCCTAAATGCCAGGGTCTGGCCCAAGGTATGGGGTTGGGGAGAGGGAGGTGTTGTCGACTTTGGTGACCTACGAAGCACACGCCTTAACCAGGGAGGGCAGCCTTCATCCACACACGGCTGTGAGCATCTTTGTCAGATCTTCTGATTTCTTACGGGACTCTGCAAATCTAATTTTTTTATTTATTAATTTGCAATCGCAAGGTCTTTAAAGGCTGGTAACTTATTAAGAGTAAAACATGTCAATGTACACCATGCCTGCCAAACAAGACGCACCTGCTGTCTTTGGCACACAAGCCAGATTAGGCAATCTCAGCTGCAGACTTTCCTTGCAGTGGGACAGCGAGTAGGAGCTGACTAGCTGCTCTCCCAGGGCCTCTTCTTGCTTTAGGTCCATTATTTTTTGCTTTCTTTTTAACATGAAGAAATATGTCTTGGCCTCATTCTTTCTGAGGAACCATGTCTCCTTGGCTGGGAATCTTCTACTCTGTAGATTTCTCTGGACTATTGAATGAGAGAGAAACTCCGACTCCTTAACTTTCCCCTCACTGCCATCAAGGAGAATGACCCCTGGAGAGTGTGCTGATGAGGGTGGGCCCTGAGGGAGGAGTTAACCACACCTGCGCCCCAATCCTACATCCATCCTCAGAGCTCCCTCTGCGGACTGTGGAAATGGGGTCAATGGGGCCTGGGGACTTGAGCCATTCTACAAGAGGCCTGGGAACTGTCCTGAAGCTGCCTCCTGGTGCCCTGTAACTTGGGCAAAGCAAAAAACAGATTTTGCCCAGTGCCTGTGCATATAGACAGCCCTGATGCCAAAGTACCATCTTTATAAAAGAGATTAAAAAAATTCCCAGTTCACATGTCTCTTAAGTTTCCCTTTGTCTTTCCCGAAGCCACATAGGTGATGGAGAACAAGTGATAGCTCCATTAGGAAAAGGAGACATTCAGCAGCACTCTTCAGACAGGAACTCTTTTGCCAGAGATAGGAAAAGTTCAGGAGACTTGGAAATGTGACTCAGAAGGCTGCTCGCTGCCTCTCCCTCTGCCTGTTTTAATTTTGTTTGGGTGTTGGAGACAGGCAGGTGCAGTAAAAGGAAGGCAGTTCCTCCCACTGACGTGCTGACTCCAGGGTGCTCTCTCTCTCCCTTCGCAATGATGAGCCTATGAGAGCCTTCTAGGTTGCCAGAGAGAGAGACCCGCAAATGCAAGAGGCACAGGCTCAATCCAGAGGAGATGAGCCCTTACCCCGTGCTGCTGTGCACAAGCCAGCTTTGCTCGAGACAGCTTTGTTAATCAGGATTACACTGTAAATAAATGAAATCAGTATTCTTTAGCAGCTGCCCAGCCTCACTTCCCACAGGCTCTGGGTAAGCAGACAAAGCCAAAGCAAGGCCATGAAAAGCCTTACAAAACTGTGGCTGCTTTGGCCCCAGTCCTTCTCCTGGTCCCTCAGTTTCCATTATGAAAAGACCAGCACCTGTGATCCACAGATTGCACTACCGGTGAGAAGGGAAGGAGAGTTTTGAAGTCAGAATGTAGAAATGGCCCAGAGCAAAAGGCAGGAAATAGGGACTCGTGTACAGCTGGAGGCCATTGTCAAAAATAGAAATGTGCTTCTTGGAGGGGCAGAAACCACATCAGGCCAATATGGAGCTGCCAAGGCCTTCGGCTGGGGCCAGGTTGCTATATCCTAGCAGAATCTTCTTTTCTCCAAGTGACTGCATGAAAATAGTGATTGATTCTTCCACTGGATTCCTAAATCAACACATCCCACCAACCGGGGATCAGCTCCCGAAGACCAGCGGTGCCACGCGGCCCCCTTGAAGGACTGACTGCGCCCTGTCAAGCCACCGCGCAGCCTCAGGGACGCAGCCCAGAGTGGGCTGTACCCGGGTTCCTCCCACTAAAGGCTCCCTTCAGTCATGGGCCCAGCCTGCAGAGCCGACTTTGGGGTCAGCCTTACTAGATGTCCTTCTTCCTGCCACAGCCCCAGCTGATGCCCTGCATCAGGATCTGCCCAGTTTTTGGTTTGATAATGACAGGTTGTCAATGGAGGATCCTGACCAAGGGACTCATCTCCCAGATTTTACTCAAGTAACTTGTATTTTTTCTTGAGGTAGTTTGTCTGGGTGCCTCTCCATTTTAGAACCTTCCTGTTGACTCTTCCTTTTTGGCAAATTTACTGCTTAACAGGTCTACTTAAGCGTGTATGAGGACAGAGAAGGTAAAATTCACATTGGTTCTCTTGAATTTCTTCATGGTGGTGATGGAAAAAATAATTAAGAGAAAATTTTATACTGTTGGCTAAAATACAACTGGGTATTCATGATGATTCAATTCATCTCTGTCCTGTATGAGCAAAGATTCTTGTTATATGAAATTAATAAGAATATTAGTAAGGCTCAATTTTATGCAATACTATGAACCATATTTTTTTTTTATAAACTAACAATTCCTTTGGACATTTTATTTTATTTTAATGTAGTCTCATCATACA
>JAQZBX010017565.1:0-35445 GCA_029593785.1 Cabassous unicinctus | reverse complement strand
TTTCAGAGCAAGAAGTATTACCAGGAATCATTTCATAATGTCAAAGAAGTCAATTTTTCAGGAGAATGTAACAATACTAAATGTTTATGCACCTAATAACAGAACTTCAAAATGAATGAGGAAGAAACAAACAAAACTGCTGAAAGAAGCAGGCAAATCTACAATTAGAGACAGAGCTTTCCACACTGGTCTCTTAATAATTGATATCACCAATAAACAGAAAATAAATAAAGATACAGAAAATATGAACAACCACCAAGTTGACCCAACTGACATTTATAGAACATTCTTTACAACAGCAGAAAACATTCTTTTCAGTGCACACACTAAATATTACCAAGATAGGACATATTCTGGGCCATAAAACAAGTCTCAATAAATTTAAAAGGAAGAAAATCACACAAAGAATGTTTCCTTTACTGCATGGAATTAAATTAGACATCAATAACAAAACAACAACAACAAAAAAAAATGTATGTGGAAAATACCCAAACACTTGGAAACTAAACAACTCACTTCTAAATAACCCTGGGTCAAAGAATATATTACAACAGAAATTGGAAAACATTTTAACTGAAAAAAAAATCAAAACACAACATATCAAAAATTTGTTGTTTTTAAAGCTGAAGTAGGGCTTAGAGGGAAATTTATAGCATTAAAAAGCTTTTATTAGAAAGGTTTAAAATCAATGACCTAGAGCTTCCAGTTGCCCAAGATAGCAGGGTAAGACACTCCAGCAGTCCCCCCACAGAAACTTTGAACAACTAGCAAAAACCAGTAGAGCCATCTTCCTCGGGACTCTAGAAAACAATTAGAGTGTTGTAGTAAGTGGGCAAGAGCTGAATCAAGAAAAAGCAGCTTGCATAGCAGATAAACATTCAATGGATATAACCCATGATCAAAAAAATACAATTTCCTGAAAAATCCATGAAATTTACATGCTCAAATTTTACACAAAATTGGTGGACCCTCTATTCAAACTGGTCGGTCCAAGGAAGACTTAGGACCAAAAATGAAGAGAAAAAAGAAAAAGTAGAATAAGGTGCAAAGTCCATTATAACTAAGTCAACTGAGTCACTTCCCTTGTTGCACTGGATAATCATGGTTTAGGGGAAAAGAATAGAAAAAGCAGCCTGAAAAATAGTAGACAAAGTTCACAGTGCCCTTACTAGTCCTTCACCTACCCCTTCCCCGGTTTGGTGTGGGGCTAGCCCGAGTTCCCATTGTGGGTCCCTGGCACTATTCCAGAGGGAGCAGAGTAACCACTATGCACATACTTGTGTGCATGTATGTCAGTGCCAATCTATATAATGGAAGCCTAAGGACTGAACCAGGAAACTTGTCATGTGCTGGCCCTCCCAGAATTTATTCTGAAGGCAGAGAAGCAGCTTGGGGCAGCTAAAGCAGTCTAAGAAACAATAAAATAAAAGAGGCTTGGGGCAAAGGACTAACTGCATTAAGTCATACAATAGAACACCCAGGAGAATGTGGAAGTCTATTTAAAAGGGGTGGGGTGGGGGGGCATTCTGTCTCCTGTAAACTGTAAATGGGGGAATTCCTAAGGCTAGGAGCAAGCATAAGCCCAGGAAAAGAAGCGGGCTCCACAGCTACACTCATGTTTCCATAAGACAGAGAGGACCATGCACTTCACATTTGCCTCAGACTGATCTTGATAAGAGGACTAAGCTCTGAAGGAAATCACCAACCCAAGCAGAACCAGTCTGCAAAGATTATGAAAGGTGCTATGTGCTTTGGTTTGTTTTTGTTAGTTCTTAGCCATCTGTCATATCACTATCTGGATACAAACTTAAGGAACAGACAGTTCAAGGACTAAATCCCATAATTAACACTTTAAAATAGTAAAATGTACAGCGTGCAACAAAAGATTACAAGACAAAGAAACAGGAAATGATGGCTTAGCCAAAGGGCAAGATTAAAGTCCAGAAACCAGGACCAGAATTTGGACCTACTGGCAAACACTTCTAAAAACTGACCATCAGTATGCTTAAGGAGATAAAAGAAAACACAGAGAAAGAACTATAAGATATGAGGAAAACAATGAACGATCAATACAGAATCAGTTGTAATTTACACTGGGTCATATTAAATATTTTTACCAGGGGAGGTAAGTATGTATGCAGGATCCATGGCATCCCTTTTTTTCAAGCCAATTGTAAGTGCCAAAGATTTAATTTAATGTTAACTTAATGTTCAGTGGGTCACGGTGTTCATGCCCAATATGGGATATTTTAGGGCAATGGGTACTATGGCTCTGGGGAATTTTGATAAGGCAATAGTTTCAATAGTTAAGGTGACACATAACTATTTTTTCCTCTCTTACCAGTTATATCTGGTAACTCCCTTAGTTAAATTTAGTGGGATCCCCAGGCATAAGTATAATTTGAGCACAAGTATCAGTAAGGCCATGAAATTTTGCCAGTTGGTACATTTCAGCAGATATTAAAGTTATTTCAGAACCTACATTGTAGAGGCTCAAAACCCAATTAGCATCCTTTTATTATTTTGCTGTATAAATTCTTTTAGTTAATTTTGGTTTCCAGTTGGATTAAATTGTGGACCTCTTTTTAAGTCTTTTTTGTTTCTTTCCCCTGTATTCCTTCTGCTTGCCTTCCTTCCTTCCTTCCTTCCTTCCCTCCCTCCCTCCCTCTTTCACTTTCCTTCTTTCCTTCCTTCCTTCCTTCCTTCCTTCCTTCCTTCCTTCCTTCCTTCCTTCCTTCCTTTCTTTCTTTCTTTCTTTCTTTCTTTCTCTTCTTTTTGTGGTTATTGGATATACTTCCAGGGGTTCCTCTCTTCTCTGATCCCTATGGAAACGGTTGCTTTCTTGAGTTTAAAGAACCTGGACTTAAGTCAGGTCTTAATTAACCCCTCAGTTTTGTCACAGAGGTGCTAAGAGTGTTTTTCCCTATAGCCCTAAGGATCAGTGCTTATTGTGATGGCGTTGCAGGCCAGTGAAGGCATTTTATAGGGTTGTAGTGAGTCATCTTTTTTCAGGAATCTGGACCTCAGCATGCCACATGATAACTGCTCTTCTTCCAATAAGCAACCTCTGAAATATATGGACCCATATATTTCACAGAGCATTAGTCTTTCTCCTGAACACTTCACAGGATGGGGGCCAATACCTAGTTGAGACACACAACTGACAGCTGGGTTAAGAGCTGTTTCCCCTGAGCCTAGCATCAGTTATGCCTTATGCTGGAATCAAGACACATGATTTAGTCAGAGACAAACAGGTAGGTCCAGACTGAGACACATGACCCAGAGCCACTTTACAGGAGGCCCCAATCCCTCACTCTCATCCCTAATCACCAATTATCAAAATTTCCAACTTAGGTCAGTTAAATATATAACAGTCTTGGTAGGACTCAGCAAATGCTTCCCAAAGCAGCACAGCTCCAAGCACAAGCTTGCCAGCAGAGAATAGCACAATCCAAAGAGAATGCTATCCCTCAGGCAGCACAGCCAGTTAGCAAGCCAAGGCAAGAGAAGAAAGCCCCTGGTGGTGGTGGTCATTGCCTAGACATACTGCTCACAGTCACAATTATTGTGGTCACTTAACAGAGTCAAAATGAACCACCCAAAAAAGTTGACTCGGATATTGAGACAGATGATGGCACATGCACACTAACAAGTTATGAAAAGCGTTATTATTCGCTTAGGGAGGTTTTCGGGGAAGAGTAAGGCAGGGTCCTAAGCAAGTCCAAAAAAATGGCTTGTTAGAGAGCAAAGAGGGGCAACTGGCTTGGAGCTCTATGGTGGTTAGGGAGTAGAGCTTGGAAGAGGGCCATGGTTTGTGCGGCTTTAACGCCCCACTAGCATTCAAAGAAGCAACACCCTGGCTAGCCCAGATGTGAGAGCAGTGAATCTGTCAGCAGTTCAACATCAAAATGAAGTCCTATTCTTTATTACACCAACATTATCAGTAAGTCCTTCAAAGAGCTGCCTCCCAACTCTGCCCTCAGGTGTGAGGCCCCCAATCCAGCAGCTTCTATTTCTGGGCAGATGAGGCTGTTGGGATGGAGACATCACTCTCACAAAAGGAGAAGCTGTGTGTGTGTGGAGGTGACGGGACCTAAAAAAGCGCAGCAGAGAAAATTTAAATTGCTAAATAGGATAGGATATTTACAACCGTGTTTATCCCTAAGCACTTGCAGTAAAAATCAAAGTGATGCCATTATGTGATCCTCCAGTGGCATGTACTTGGAATTTCTCCATTTTAGCCAAAATTCATCTGGGGTTGTATATAATTCTCCTTTTCAAACAGCAATTGAAAATCTGAATGGTGTAGAATTAAGCAGAGAAACGGGGGAGCTTAAAGCAAGGGCAGGAACGAATCTGCCCACCTGCTCCTGGGAGATAGCTATGACAGCTTCATTTCTCTCAACCGTTCTATAGCAAGGACTATCCTTGTGTAGAGGAAAGCACTTTGGCTTTGACACAGACCATCTTGAGTTTGAAACTCTGCTTCAGTCACTTAACATGAGAACTTAGGAAATCTATTTTCTTATAAACTCACTTTCTCCATCTGTAAATTAGAGATAACCAAACCTACCACAATGAGTGTTATGAGTAATAAATGAGAAAATTCATGTTAGTTTCCAGTGCAATATTCAGCAGATATTAGTGCATTTCTACTACCATATTCACCATTAGAACAATCTCCAATGTCAAAAGAAATGTGTGTTTTAACAAATGCCCATGCTTCTTATGTCTCTGCTCTTCAGTCCATGGTGCATAAATTGTTCTCCAAAATTACTAATCAAAGGTCTTCTTGTCTGCATTTCAAAGCCTCTATGACACTCACCATCTCCTCCTCAGCACATTCCATCATCAAGCCACTCTAACAAAGTTCTTTCTTAAGCTGAACTGGAATCGGGTTTGCTATGACACAGCATCTCCCAAAGAGGTATTATAGAAAAGTATTCTGGGGGATGTTAGCAGTTGAGTAGAAAATCAAATATATCCTTTACTTCTCTTTTCTGACCATATGTCAGACAAGATATCATGAACTACTCTCCAGGTACAAAGTACCTAAGAAAGGTGTGTGGAATATTTTTAAGTATAATTTTAAATGCACAGTGCATAGCAGAGGTGGCATGAGAGTAAAGAAAATCCTCATAAGAGAGAAAGGATGCAAAAGTACCCACTCAGAGAGGTGAGTGCTGAGCAGCCAGCTGCCCTGAGGACGCTGCTCAGTATTGGCAACCTGGAGCCCCTATTTCAATGATCTGTTCCTGGTGAAGAGGAGGAAAAGCCTGCCATCTGCATAAGGTGGGAAGGTGGATCTAATACCCCTGCATGAATCTGAGACCCTTAAAAGGCCAACCCCCTAAGTGAAAGGAGGAAGTAGGAACCAGTACCCCACAAAGGTAGATAGCAGGAAATTTCCCCGCCGTAGTCTTGGGATAGAAGAAAAATATAAAGATCTCCCTGACACACCAACTCAGGAGGAATGTGAATGAAATTCACACTATCTGGAAAGTTTTTGAAAACTCCAATAATAGCTTAAAGAGACCTCAAGTTAACCATAATCCTAGACTGACTAAAGCAAAAGCAAATACACCTTAACAGAGACATCAGAGAATTCCCACAATTAAGTTTCAGTGGGCATGAACTCACAATCTAAATTCATAAATTAGGCCCACAGAGACTGAAGATATTGGACTTAGCCATTAGAGGGCATAAAGTAAGTATGCTTATTGAAAACAAAAATAAGAAAGTAAAATTACTTATTAACACATTTTGATTAATTAAGAACACAGGATTCTTAAGCGTAATCATGCAAATAATAGAAACATAATGTATGTGTAACATTCACATTAGTTGGGGAGAATGCGAAGATTTAATACAAAAGAAGGCAAAAAAGGAGAGACAAAGAAAAACAGAAAAGAAATAAGAAGCACAAAGATGGTAAATTTAAATATACCAGTAATACATTAATTGTAAATAAACTATATTGCCCAGTTAAGAGAAATATAAAGATTGTTGGACTAGATGAAGAAACAAAATCTAATATAAGGAGACAAAAAACTTGAAAGTAAAATGGAGAAAAACATATACCTTGTAAATACCAAACAAAATAAAGCTGGCAGATTTCAACTCTGAATCAAGTTGGAGTAAGAGGGACTAAATTTACTCTCCCACCTGAAATAACCAAATAACAGACAAAAATATACGGGAAAAACATAAAATGGTTTTCAAGACACTGCACATCAGGTAACGAAGGACAGTGATCCATGAAAGATGGAAAACAAATGCAATGAGGCCTGTGATTGCCCAAACTAACTGCCTTGAGAAGTTTTCAGACCACAGAACAGGGAGCGACACCCAGGCAGAACCGAAAGGACTCCCTGAGGTGAGGAGATGAATCTGAGTCTGAGGGAGGTCAAGGCAGATAGCGGCAGCAGGACATAGTACCAGAGAAGAGAGAGCTGTTCAGAAAGAGAACTCAGATCTGCAGAAGGCCCCCCTGCAGCATTGAGGAGAGCGCTGATCAATGCATGTGTGTGAGGAAACTACCCAAAGCCAGGAAAAGAAGCATCTGAAAGGATCAGAGGTAACAGTGCCCAGGAATCACACAGGGTTGAGAATAGTACCTGTTCCCAGCATCCAGATGAAAGGATTCATGGGGTATTGAGTACAGAACACAGAATGGCCTCGCATCAGTAGTGGTGAATAAGTAGCCCTAGAGTAAGCACTACTATTTTCCCATGTAGCAAATCTTAATAACAAATCCTGAAAGGATTGCTGCCCAAGTAATTTAAATTCATTCCAGGACAAACATGGATATTTATAGGATTACAAAAATAACCAATGCCAAACAAGGTAAAATATACAATGCATGGCATCCAATCAAAAATTACCAGGCATGCAAAGAAGCAGGAAAATGAGACCCATAGTGTGAGGAGAAAAATCAGTCAATCAAAACTGATGCAGAACTGACATGGACGTTAGTATTAGCAGACAGGATATTAAAATAATTATGATTATATTGCATATGTTCAAAAAGTTAAATAGGAACATGAAAGATATAAAAAAATTTAATTGAACTTCTAGAGATAAAAATGACAATGTGTGAGATGAAAATACACTGGATGGATTAAAGCATAAAAGATTAGCAATTTTTAAGACATAGCAATAGAAACTGCCCCTCCCCCCCCCAAAAAAAAAGAAGAGAGAGAAAAGAATCAAAGAGAATTTTTAAAAAATGATCTTGTGTGGATGGTTTCATGGATGTATTCATAATATAGAAACTTTTCACATTGTATACTTTCAATATGTGCAGTTTATTGTATGTCAAATATACCTCAAGAGATCTGCTTTTAAAAATCTGGTGCATTTATATGAATATCAATCAATTAACTTTATTTATAAAGCAATACAAAAAATAAGGAGGTACACTTAATAATGATAATAAGTTCAATTTACTGAAATATATAACACTAAATTTATATGTAACTAATAACCTGGTCTCAAAAAACAGAAAGCAGATATTGATAGAACTACAGGAGAAAGAAGACAAATAATAAGGGGAGATTTTGGTGCACCTCTCTCCATAAATGATAGAACAAATAAACAAAATGTGATAAAGCTATAAAATAATTAATAATATAATTAACAAAACTGACTTAGCAGACAAATATGAAACACTTTATCGAACTATACAATACACATTCTTTTCAAACACACATGGAAGAATTACAAAAATATAAGACTATATAATTGGTTGCTAATCAAGTTTCAACAATTTCAAAGGCTCAAAATCACAGAGTATGTTTTCAGATCACAGTGCAGCTAAGCACTATATCAATAACAAATGTGGAAATCACCATGTTTGGAAATCAAGCAATACATTTAAATCTAAATAGCCAGTAAGTCAAAGAAGAAAACTATATTGGAAATTTTGAAAATATTCTAATCTTCATGACACTTAATATACCATGTATTAAAACTTATGAGATGCAGCTAAAACAATATTTAGAAAGAAGTTTAGAAAACAAGAAAGGCTGAAAATTAATGTACTAAATAACCACCTCGAGAACTTAAACAAAAACTTTTTAAACATTAACCCAAATAATGGAAAAGATAGAAAATAACAAAGGTAAGAGCATTAATAAAAATAGAATACAAACATAAAATATAATAAACAAAGCCAAAATTATTTTCTTTGAAAAATCTAATAAAGTTAATAAGCTTCTGAACAAGAAAAGAGAGATAGAAAAAGAAGGCACAAAGAAAAGTTAGAAGTGAAAAAGGAGACTTCATTGGAAATCCTGCAGACATAAAAAAGATAAAATATTTTGAAAAACTTTGTCAATAAATTTGAAAATTGAGATGAAATGGACAAATTCCTAGAAAATTTAAATTTACCAAAACCGAGTCAGAGAAATTGAAAATTCAAATAGTCTTATAACCATTAAAGAAATTGAATTTGTATTCCACAGTCTTCCCACAAAGAGAATACCAGCTCCAAATGGCTTCACTGATGAATTCCACAAAATATTTGAGGAAGAAATAGTTTCAATCTTATACAACTTTTACATAGAATAGAAAAAGAGGACATCGTCCCCAACTCATTCTATGAGATAGCATAATCTTGATGCCTGAAGCATAATGTTGTATAATCCTTAGAAGGCAAGTGTTAGGAAGGAAAACCACAGGACAGTCTGAGTATGAACATAGATTCAAAACTCCTAAACAAATATTGGCAGTCCTCACTTTGTGCCAAAATGCAGGCATGTCCGTTACCACAGTTTAAATTACACCACTCCACTAATAAAATGGTTCAAATTTCAGTTAACATGGTATATTAACTGTAATTATATAAAGTACAAATGTCATTGCTAGAGCTTCAGTCCACAAATCACTATGTAAATAAATAACAGATGTGCATCATTATTAGCCACCAATCACATCACCTCTTTCAAATTCTCCCAGTAATTGTTCACTGCACATTTGTAATTCAGTTTGTGGGAAGACAGTAAAGCATGTAGGTATGTTGCTTCTTTGTCTGCCAGTGTTAAACCCATGTGGCATCTTACAAAATTAGATAATTGAAAGAGGAAATTGACCAAAAAAGATGAAAGTACAGCCAAGAAATGAAGTGATAACACTGAAAGTGAAATTTGGACACACTATAGATGGAGTTAATGAAGAAATAGCTGACACAGCCACTGTGGAGAGACTCTAGTTATACAGCCAGAGGAACTGATTGAAGGCAAACCTTATCTACATAAATGAGGAGAGAGGTTGCAAGGAAAGGGATAAAGAAGTGCCAGAGGAAGTGATGCTGGCAAAAAAAAAAAAAAAAAGTCTCCACTTTACAGAGCTCTCAGATTTCACAACATTGAAAGCATAAAAGATAAAATGTTGCAAGTGGACCCAAATTTAGAAAGGAGAAGGACAATTTGCCAAGACATAGAAAAGATGCTAGCTCCATGAGTTACATGACAAGAGGAAGGGAAGAACTCTTCAAATTACTCCTGATAAGTTTTTTTTACAAAAAATAAAACATTTTTCAGAAAATTTTAAAATTATTTTTATCCCCCACGCCACCGTCCTGATGGCTCCCTCATCTGTCTGCTCATCTTGTTTAGGAGGCACCAGGAACTGAACCTGGGCCCTCCCATGTGGGAGGCGAGTGCCCAAATGCTTGAGCCACTTCTGCTCCCTGCTGGTTGCATCATCTGCTGGTTGTGTCATCAACTTGTTATGGCATTTGTAGCATCTGCTGGTTGCGGTATCTGCTTTTGTGGCATCTGCTCATTGTGGTGTCTTGCTGGTTGTGGCATCTGCTTGTTGTCACATCTGCTCGTCTTCTTTAGGAGGCACCAGGAACCAAACCCAAGACCTCCCATGTGGGAGGCAGGTGCTCAATTGTTTGGGCCACATCCGCTCCCCAAAATAAAACATTTTAAATCTCAATGTTTCTAATGTTTGAAATTACATTGTATTAAATAGTAGATGTATTATCATCTCCCTATATATTTATAACCAATAGTAAGAGGATTTTTAATGTCACAGAACAATTGTAATTTTTCTCATTGATTATTCTGATTGCTTTGCATGTTTTCAGCTTGCATGGTCATTTTTACAGTCCCACGTTACCGTACAAAGTGAGGACTACTTGGGTATATGTGATGGTTTGAAGTTGCATGGAGCCCAGAGAAACCTGTTCTTGAATCTAATCCATTCCCATGGGTGTGAACCCATTGTAAGAAGGACCTTTTGATGAGGTTATTTCAGTTAAGGTGTGGCCCAGCACAATCAGGATGGGTCTTATTCCTATAACTGGAGTCCTTTGTAAGTGAAATGAAATTCAGACACACAGAGAGAAAGCCATAGGAAGCAAGAAGGTGAACATCAATGGAACCCAGAAGAGACCCAGAGAGACCAGGAGATGTCGCCACGTGCCTTGCTATGTGACAAGCTAAGGACCAAGGATCACCAGCAGTCATCCCCAGAACCCCACAGTCTTCAGGAAGAAAGTATCACCTTGATGAATCCTTGATTTGGATGTTTTCCCAGCCTCAAACCATGAGTGAATAAATTCTCATTGTTTGAGTAGCCCAGGAAACTAAAACAACTGTTTTAGTTTCCTGGGCTGCTCAAACAAGTATATGTATATATAAACAGTATATGTATATATACAGTATATGTATATATAATATACATATACTGTTTTAGTATATATATACTTGATATATATATCAAGCTGGGTTTGTTTCAGGAATGCAAGGCTAGTTTAACACTAGAAAACCAATCAATTAATTCACCACACTAACAGTAATGAAGAAAAATAATAGGAACATCTTAATCACTGGAATTTAAGGTCTTAGAAGGATTGGGTAAAGAAAGTTACTATAAAATAATAAAAGATCTAATTCACCTGGTTAGCATAAAAAAATCTAAGCTTGTATGCTTTAAAAACATAGTTCAAAATATATAAAGCAAACACCGAAAGAACTCTGAGGAATTTACTAATTCACTACCAAAAACAGGAGATTTTAACACCTTTCTCTCAATAGAGTCAAAAAATCAGCAAGCAATACATTTTACAAGCTTTATCAAATAAATAGCTACAGAATATTGCACTCAACATTTGAATCAAATACATTAAGATATTTATGAAACACTGATGGAAATTTACTATATACATTACCATAAAGCAAACTTCAAAATTTTTCAAAAAATTGGCACACACAGTGTTCTCTGGGCAAAACACAATTGTATTATAAATCGATGCAAAAAGATATATTTTTAAATCTCCAAATAAATTTTAAAGCTCATGATAGTTTTGCTAAGAAAAAAAAATCAAACCTAAATCTGATAAAGCTTCTGTACTGATCTACAAATTTCCTGGAAATATAAGGACAAATGAACATGTTAAATTAAACCATGAGTATGCAATCATCAAAATCCATACTATGATAAACTCTATAATACAAACAACCCAGTTTCTTAAACATAAATTTCCAGGTGCAAAATAAAAGATGGAGGAAAAAATATAGATTAACAAGAAACAAAGACATTTTGATTAGTAACAGTATATGTATCTCATTTGGATCCCGATTCATACAAGCAAACTCTTGAGCGTGGGACATTAAGAAAAAATTAGACATTTGAGTACTTACTGAATATTTGATGATTTTAGGAATATTACATGATATGATGTATAACATATGATTTGAAATGAAAGAGGTATAATGGAGGGGGGTATATCAATGAAATAAGATTCCCAAGAGTTGATAATTGCTGACTGGATGATGGAAGAATGGGAGTCCGTTAAATTATTCTATATTTGTATATGTTTGAAATTGTCAACAACAAAAATGTTTACAATAAACTAAAAAGTTCAGAATAAGTAATGAAAATTACTAGCCAATCTCCCCCATGACTGTATATGCAGTTATTTACTCATCTTTCTGAGCCCCACACCTGCCCTTTTATACTGAGTTCTATAATGCTGCATCTTAAAGGCTGCAATCTACCTCTCCCAGGCTCCCGCGCCAGCTAGCTTCCTTTTAGATTCTGCTAATGAGAATCTAAAGGTACTGCTAGAAGATCAGAAACAGACAACAGAAGTTTTCTCTTTTGACTTCATCAGTGTGGCAGCTCCTGGCTGCTGTAGGGACAGTGAAGTTAGGGTGATTCACAACTCCTACAGCCTGAGCCAAGGCAGCAACTTTTCTGTGGTTCAACCCTGGTCAAGACAGCAGCTTTCAATGAATCCAGAGCTAAGGTAGCGTCTGCATTAGCACATCAGCAGATGCTACTAAGGGGTTCCAGCCCAAGGGTATTAGCAGCTTCTGATCTTTAAGTATCACCTCTATTTCCTCTTTACTCACCCCCCCGCATGCCTCCTTTTTCCCTTTTGCTCTTTCAGCCCTCCCAAACCATGAAAAATCAGTTCCCTGTATGATAGTCCCTTTATCAAAATATGTAGAGTGTTTTCTGGATTTCTGACTGGCCCGTGACTGGCAAAGCTTTAGTATCAGGAATAGCCCTGGAAAGAGAACCTCAAAAATGGAATTCTGGGATTGGGGTGCTAACCTGTTTGATTATAAAAGCAGTAATAATCTCATTACAAGTAAAAATGAAATAGTGTAAATCCATGACTTGCAGTGCTGTTACTATTTCTTGAATAATCAAGAATATAATGGAATGTAGTGCCTATTAAAGGCAATGTTTGGAAGGTCATGTGGTGGCTGCACTTGACTGTTAAGGTAGCAGTGATAACTATAAAAACTGTAGAGCAGGCTAGCTATTCTGACCACAGTGGGGAATTTACATAGAGAAAATGTCGAATTCAAAGATTTAAACAAAGCACGGCCAGAGAACGAGAGCGTCTATGGGGCAGCACTAAAGGTTTCTCTTAATTCTTGTAGTCGTAGAGCAGATGTGGCTGAAAGTAAGATTACAAATATAATTGTGCATGTTGCAGAACTACAGCATAAGTTTAATTCATAGCCTCACCAATTCTCTTATGTGAAAATTAGGACTTGACTGGGAAGGAGTAGGAATTTGAGACTGAATGGAGACATTTGGGTGGATTTGAATGAATCTGAGAAAAACAAATCCCCAAATCCCCTGAGCCTCCCTTGCCAACAGAAACAGTTATTTCTCCCCTAAGGAGACTAAACAACATTTTTTATAAGAATCTCACCTGAGGCAGTTGCCTTTCAAGGAGATTCCTATACTCCTCAAAACTCACCCCAATACACATCTTATTTCTTCCAGATTTATAACTGTAATCAGATCCCAGTATTTCCTAGAGAGACAAGAACAAAATCTCACTCAAGAGGATGTAGCTTATACACACCAAAAGTTTTTGCTCATTTGTATCATTAAAAACTCAGAAAATATGTATGGGAATAGATTCCAAGGAGGATGGTATACAGCTTTGAATCAAACAGTATTTATCTATATAAGAGCACTTACCTGAGATTCTGTGTTCAATGCATTAGCTTTAGTAGCTAGGAATGGCTCTAACAATTTGCTATATTGACTGAAATCTGGACTCAACAATGGCCTGTAATAAATGAGATCGATATGCCAAAACTCTCTGGCATAAAATAGAGAAATAAATTGAGTTGTTGGAACTCCAAGGACAGCAGTATTCAATGGTATTATCTTTTAATGTCCCCTGGCAGCAATGGCTTATGTAAACTGTGGTGATTCATAAGCAGACAGGTTCTTTGGGGTGAACTTACTATGGTTCCTGCTTATCTCTCTTGCTTCTGGCCCTTTCCCTGAGCCTAGTCCTCCAGCCTTCCTGTAGGTACTGTATTTACTTACTATCCACTCCAAAATTTATTTTCTATTGAAGTTATCCAGAGTTACTTAGAACAAAGAACCATGAATTATACAATATTATCCTTCAAATACAATGGCTATTTAGTGACTAACATTGTATTGTTTTTTTCTCATCTGAGCTACTGTAATAACTTCCTTTTTTTAGTAGACTTAATTTTTTTAGAGCAGTTGTATTGGTTTACACAATAGGTGAACCAATATTACTAGAATTGTATTATTAACTATAAAGTCCATAGTTTGCATTGTACAGGTCAATGGGTATTTTATCATTTTTATTGTGGTAACATATATACAGCATAAATTTTCCCATTTTAACCACTTTCAAACATACAATTCAGTGGTACTTATTACATTCACAATGCCATCTACCAACACCACCATCCATTACCAAAACTTTTCCATTACCCCAAACAGAAACTCTGTACACATTTAGCAGTAACTCCCCATTCCCCCTCCCCAATCTCTACCCTTGGCAACCTGTAATCTACTCTGTCTATAGAGTATAGAATTTGCATATTCTAGTTATTTCATATAAGATAGATCATATAGTATTTGTCCTTTTCTGTCTGGCTTATTTCACTGAATTTGTCTTTAAGGTTCTACCATGTTGTTGCATATATCAGGACTTCATTCCTTTTTACAGCTGAATATTATTCCATTGTAGGTATATACATATTTTTTTATCCATTCATCTGTTAATGGACATTTGGGTTGTTTCCACCTTTTGGTAATTGTGAATAATGCCACTATGAACATTGGTGTGCAAATATCTGTTCAACTCTCTGCTTTCAATTCTTTTGGGCATATACCGGGTAGTGGAATTGCCAGGTCATGTGATAATTCTATGATTAACTTTTTGAGGAATATGTTGTATTAATTTTAATTTTGATTGTAAATTCTATTTCCCAGGTCACTCATGTGGAGAAGCCAGGAAGAACTAGGGAAAGAGGCAAATCAGAGAAATGCAAATTAAAACCATAATGAGATATCATTTCACGCCTTCTATGTTGTAAAAAAAAGAAAAGAATTCTGAAAATATCAAGTGCTGCTTAGTAGGTGAAGAGTGGCGGGCATGTAAAATGGTACAACCACTTTGGAAAAGAGTTCTTAGTAAAGTTGATCGTGTGCACCTCTCCTATGACCCAGCAATATCTACTTCGAGGTATCTATCAGGGAGAAACTTTTGCCCATACACACTGAGAAAACTACAAGAATGTTCACAACAGCATTATTTGTAATAACAAAAAGAAAAAAAATGGAAATACCCAAATATTTTATAAGAAAACATATAAATAGCTTGTGATATATTTATACCATGAAATATTAACTATTAAAATGAATTAATTCTAGAACTCATCAACATGGATGAATTTCACCAATATAACATTTAATGAAAAAAACAATTCACAGATTATGAAGAGAATGGTTCCAAACTGATATAATATTCAAAACTGGTGAAACTAAGTAATATATTATTGGAGATACATATATAAGTGATAAAATTCAGATTAGGGTTATCTCTGGAGAGAGGAAAGTAATGTGAACAAGGACAGGTTTACAGGGGGCTTCAAAGTAATTTGGTATATTCTATTTCTTAAGCTGGTGCTTTACTAATATTTTAAACTACTTATATGTATTATATACAATTTTTTATAAGCATGAAGTAATCATAATTTCTTAAAAAGTTTTATGACTTAGCTGTCCATTTTATGAAATGCTTATAAAATGGAGAAAATATAATAAAAGAAAAAATAAGGTAATATATCTTATCTACTTGCTAAACAGGTTTTGTTTTGTTTGAGATTGCAGGATTTCTCAGCACCTTTAATATGGTCACTGAATCATGAATCTCCAAGAGGGGGATTTAGAATTTCATTATCCCCAAACTTTCTTAACCATGCAACATTTAGGCTTGGAATATCTAGAATACAGATGCAGTCTGAGAAAAGTACTCTTCTGGTCATCTATTCATTTCTATATTCTTGGCCCAAAACTTAAGCTGAGTATCTAGGACACTGCTTCTCTCTGTCTGACCCCCTAGACTCTTGTTGATTGTCTTCTCCCTGTTTCCTAGAGATATTGTAACATTTGCTAGCTTGGAAAAGACCATCCTCTCACCTCCCACTCTGGCCTGAGGTATGAATTTTCTGGGCCCATATACCCTTTAAGTGAGTGCTGTGCCCTCCCTGGTTGTCTTCCTCCGAGCATTTGCATCTGGGTCTGTCTACTTATCTCCTCCCTAGCAGAGTGAACAGACATGGGTCCAGATCCCCTTCCCTCCCAGCCTTTCTTTCTCCCTTGCATTTAGCCAGGCTAAATTGGGTAGGACCTGAGATAAGTTCATGAGACTTGAGAACCATTTCCCAGTGAATGGTCAGAACTGGAGTGACAGAGATGAAAAGACTCAGTCATGTAGGCTCCAGAAAGTTACTGTGACATCTGCCAATGAGTCCACCACTGAGGAAACAGCCAGAACAATAGCAGAAACAGTTGGGTCTCATCAAAGAGAACTAGCCCAAACAGTTGATTAGCAACTATAATTCAAGCAAACCAGGCAACTCCAAGACAGATGAGGCATGGAAGGAGGAGACTTGGAAGAGCAGAGCCCCCAGAAACCTCTGGGATGGGCAAAAGAAGAGACTGCAGGGCTAAATGCTGGGAAATTAGAAACCCAGAAGTGTTGTGGTAGAGTCTTAACTGTTCCTGATTCTTAGCATGGCTTCCTCAAGATTCAAAATGAGTGCCTGGTTGGCTAAGCCAAGACCACATGCCATCTCCTTGGGCTCGTGGAGAAAGACTCTTCCCTTTGGTTTCCATCATGAGAGAAGAGTGGTCTGCACACATTGGGAAATGTCCCCAAACAGGAATGGAGGCATTGCATGATGAGCAGCCCAAAGAAATCATAAATGTCCGCTCTAACATCATAATATTGTGTGGTGTTATAAACCAATAATATCTGTATGAATAATCCCTATTAGGATGAGTTGAAATAACTTTATGTTAATAAATGAACAAATTTTGTAGGTGTATTAGTCAGCCAGAGGGGTGCTGATGCAAAGTACCAGAACTCTGTTGGTTTTTATAAAGGGTATTTATTTGGGGTAGAAGCTTACAGTCATAGGCTCTGAAGAGTCCAACTCAAGGTACCATAAGAGGTACTTTCTCATCAGTCATTGATCATGTGTGAAGCAAGAGGGCAGGTTGCATCTGCGAGGGTTCAGCCTTCCTTCTTCCTCTTAAGGCTCTGTGGTCCCAGCTCCTTCAGATCTCAGCTGTAGGCTGGTATAAGGGTCCTCCCTCTCCCCCAGGCTCATTTCTTTCTGGGCTCAGATTCTCTGGTCTCTTCACAAGGTCAGCTGTAGACTATCAGGCTCATCTCTTTTCCCAGGGCCTCTGCCGTGTCTAACGAGCTGTCTCTTTTCCTCTGTGTTCTTCTTCTCTGTGTGTCTCCTTCTGTGTGAGAGTCCATTTTATCAGCCCACCAAGGGGGCTGGGACTCAACGCTGAGTCATACTCTAATGACATGGTTGAATCAAAGCCCTAATCTTAACATAATTTAACAGACAGCTCAAATGAATCTAATACAATCAAAGGGTTATCACGCCCAGAGGAACAGACCTAACATAATAATTTACAAACATAATCTCTCTTTTTGGAATTCATAAATAATCTCAAATTGCCACAGTAGGTATGTGACTGTGTGTGAATGTGAGCTGTGAGCCTGTGTAAGAAGAATTTCAACAGAAAATCAAAGGACAGCAGAGTGGGTATAGCTCAGTGGTTGAGACCTGTTTCCCATGTAAGAGGTCCAGGATTCAATCCCCGGTATAAGAAAGAGAGGGAGGGAAGGAAGGAAGGAAGCAAGGAAGGAAATCAAAGGACACAGTTCCAGAGACTGCAGCACAGCCCAGGGTAGAGAACCAGATCCAATACAACATCCCAGACCCTCAGAGAACCCACTTAGGAAGAGCCCGGAACTCCTGCCAGGCTGGGGCAGGGCCTCAGCATGAACAGAAACCTCCCCTCCACCAGGCCCAGAGACTGGTGCTGCAAGGCCTCAAGGAAAACCCTTGCAAACAGAACTTCTCCAGCGATTGTACTGAAACTACAACTGAAGGTTGACAGTGGTCTAAATGATGGGATCAGCAAAAATTGTTTATTTATGTCTAGAATATTCATTTCCTAAAATTTCTGCAATGGGCACGGGTGACTTTATGATCAAAAAAGAAAGGGTCAAAGAAATAAGGAAAATTTCAATGGAAGCTGCCCTTTCCTTTTCCCTTCCTGCCAGAATAAATTATCCTGGGAATGATAATTAGGAACTAAATGGGCAAGAGGCAACATGTGTCTGATGTGTGTGCAAAAGACAAATTTAGCAAATTATAAATCTGAAAGAAAGAAACCAGAATTCAGTTCTCATGGTTTGAATTGGGTTGGCTTGGCTTGGGTTAGTTGTCAATTTAATTGGTCCTAACTGGGTTCTCACTTTGCAAAAGATACTTTTTATTTAATTTGACAGGGATATCTTTAGGCTCTATACCAGGCATTCTTAATCAGGGGTCCATGGAAAGATTTCAGGGGGTCCATGAGCTTGAATTGAAAACAATCAACTTATTATCTTTATTTTCTATGACCTCTAACTGAAATCTGGCATTTCCTTCACTTACGAGTGTATGCGATAAATTACAGTAATATTCATTTCATATCACATTACAGTTGTTGCATATCTCAAAAAATCACTTACACTCATCCATACTTCGAAATTACGGTCATTGTTAGACCCTATACTAGTTGAGTGTCATTAAACTATCCGCTGCTACATTCTGAGAAGGGGTCCGTGGTTTTCACCTGACTGGCAAAGGGGTCCATGGAACAAAAAAGGTTAAGAACCCCCTGCTCTACACCCTTCCTACAACCTCCTCCTCTCCTCCAGACTCATAAATTTTGAGGGAGATCCCTCTGGTCCTCTCCAGAGCATCCCATTCAGTCCCCCATAGAATGTGCACAGACTATTTTACTGCTGTCAGGAATGGCTAACTGGAGAGCATGAACATACCCTGCAGCTGGCGTCATGCAGAAGGCCAGGCACCACAGAGGCAGACCCTGCAGGAGGGAGGCACCCATGCAGGATATGCATGTCTCTGGAAGAATGGCAAAGTCTCCTCATATTCTAGAAACGAGGACAGGGTGGAGAGGAAATCTAATCCAGAGGAGAAGGATGGTGGGTGGGTGTGACTTGAGGAGTGCAAAACCAGGTCATTTCTAAATGATCCATCTGAGATGCAGCAAGGAAAGCCTTAGGAAAGGGCCAATGTCCCAGACATATGAGACATCTGAACTGAGCTGCAGTCTGTCTATTCTCAGGCTCAAGATGTCCAACCAGACATGGACTTTGGGGAGCTATTCCCACCCTGTCTACAGGTCATGTGTTCAGGACTTGGCTTCCCAAGCCATCCAGCTACCATCCCCATTCCACATCCCACTCCATATTTTAGTCTCTCCGTTTTTACTGTCCCTACTTCCTCGGTCCCACTCCAGTCCGCTGCTGCAGCATAACCCCCTTGCTAAAAATAAATAAATAAATAAAGTGATTCATCACTCTTCACTGGGGACAAACCAACCTAATAGGTGTGAAGAAAAGGTGCTAAAGAATGAGTTAACACCTTAGAGAGATTATCTCCTTAGGTAGTCAGAAGAATTGAAAGAGCATTGAATAAAAAGAGAATTCTACAGATAAACAGTTGTAGACCCAAGAGAAGGGATGGTGGAAGTGGTCCATTCAGGTGAGGAGTATTTTATCCCTGGCATGGCTTAGAATTTGCAGTGTGTGGTGATAATAAAAAGCAGACTGACTTTTCCTTGGTTTTGTTATTGTTTGAAAATTCTCTAGACAATGCACCCCTGACCCGCCTATTGCTTGCACCCAGGGCAGACCATTCCAATCTCTCTCACCTTGGTTCTTGACCAGCTCCCAGAAGCTTTCTGCATTCGGAGCAAATCTGCACTTTGTCCATCTTTATCATCAATAGTCTTTCATTTCCCTATCCACAAAATGGCATCCACAAATGGGAGACAGTTGAGGCTGGGGGAAGTTTAGATGTAATTTAGACCAACCCTCTCATTTCGCAGTGAAGGAAACAGGTGCCAAGAGATGACACGACTTGCCCAAGTTAGTGATAGAGCTTAGACTTAACCTGAAGCCTTCTCATCCTGTGCATCTAGGACTGTCTCTAGCACAGAAGGTGGCCAGCTAGTTCAGGTTTTTACAGGTTTTCTTAGGTCCCTTTCCCAATTTAACCAAGAATCTTGTCTTACCTAACAAGGTAATGTGCTCTTTGCCTGGCCCCAAGACAGCCTTCTCAGAGGAGGATCAAAATCCCTCCCCTTACAGGCAGCCAAACACCAAACTTGATATCTCCCCTGGGTTCTATTCATAGACTGTCCCGGATCACAACAATAAAAAGTGCAGCAACAACAAAAAATCTCTTCTTCCAGGCTTGTGGGCTTCAGGTCAACACTTCTTGTGCTGCTCTGATGTTTATGGCTTTTTCAATTGGCTGTTCCGTGCAGCCTGTGGCATTAATCACTCGGCACCATTCATTCTGAAACCTGATCTTTTCTAAAACCTCCAAGTGTCTCTCAGCTCCAGCCATCCCAGCAACCCCAATCCCTGGAGGGATGCTCACTCTCCCATGGATAGCTTAGGGCTCCATGGTATCTGAAAGATTTAGGGGAGGAAATAATTTGCATATCCGAAACTCAATTCCATTTTTATTCTACCTCAGCCCCTGACCAGAGGAGAATATCTTTCCCCAACTCTCTGCAATTTGATGACTAGTATTATGGCCTCAGGTGCTCACAGAAAGAAAAAGGCAGGTTTAAGGTCAGCTGGAGTAGGGTCTACAATGAAGGAAGCAAATCAGCTTTTCCCCTTCCGCAGCAAATCGTGACCTGATGCACTCCACAGGCAGGCTGGAGTTCTTTCCAGTTGTCCATTATTTTTAGATTATCCATGCCATTCTTCAACTCATTAGCCCAAGTCATCGAGAGTTCACGGTTGGTGTGGCTGAATCATTGCACTAGTGACTCAACCTCCTGATTAAAAACAGACCAAGAAAAAAAAAAAAAAAACTTGTTAGTTTACCATTGCTTGTAGAGTAATGTCTCAATTTCCTCACAGGATATCCAAGGCTTTTCATAAACTGGTTCCAACCAACCTTTCCGGTTTCATCATCTATCATCACCATAAGCCCCTTTTCTTCCCTCTCCCCCACCTCCACTTGCTTTAATACCTAATAGTCCTCCAGGACTCACTCAAGTCAACGTCTCTAAGTCTACCTCAACAGCATCTACAGTTCCCTCCTCTGAGTTCCCTTTCCTGCCACATGGATTTATCACCTGTTATGACCTAATCTATCAAAAGACCATTAACTGAAGTGACCTACTCAAAAGACCCCACCTACAATAAGTTCACACCCACAGGAGTGGATTAGCTCTAAGGACATGATTTTCTGGGATCCACCCAGCTTCGAACTGTCACTATACCCCTATAATCATCGTTGTGACATTGTCTTAGAATTACTGTAGTTGCTTATATGGCAATCTTTCCCTCTTTACAGTAAACTCCTCTAGAGCAATGATGGGTTGATTTATCCCCCTTCTCCAGTCCCAACTCAGTAGGAAGCACAGTGCTGACATCCACTAGAAACTTAATGTACAAATACAAAGTTCCCCTAGAAGTCCAAGATGTTGATCCCAGTGTTACAGAGGTGGTAAGGAAAGGAACTCTCCTGGGGAGACAAGGAATGTGGGTGTGGACTTGGAGCAACTCTGCCCTTTATTTCTGTTACTTAGTGCACACACATTCCAAAATCCATAAAGAAATAATTTAAAAGGGAAAGAAGAATCATCCACTATCCAATTATAATAATACATCAACAGCTTTTGTTATGATTTGTTCCCTTATAGCCCTTTATTTATACGTGTGCATAATTTTACATTTTGCGCTTACAGATTAGACATTTGGGCATTTTGCTTTTTTTACTTAGCCTTCTCTCATCAGCATTTTCCAAGTTACTATACTGTCTGCAAAATCATTTATTCTGGCTGCATAATATTCCATCTGGTTGCTTGCTTCTAATTTTTTACTAGTAAATATAATAATGCACCCAAAAATCTTCTTGCATAGAGCTCCTCTTCTTCTAATTGGTGGGAACTTTTTCAAGCATTCCCTCTCAAGACTTTAAGATAACCTCAGAATCTCCCTGAGTTCTTGACAAAAGAGCTGACAAATTTTTTTAAGTCCCAGAAAGCAAAAAGTTAAGTCAAGGAGGTCAGTTAGGACAGGACCCAGAGACTAGAATAGTTCTCAACACCTGCATATGCATTAGAATCACCTGAGGATTTTTAAGAACTACTAAGGCACTGACCAATTGAATCAGAATCTCTGAGAATGGGGCAATAGAATTTTTTAAAAGATCTCCAGGTTTTCGCAATGCACAGTGAGAATCACTGGTCTAGATTCTACCAGGTCAGAGAATTAGCAAGTGCATCATGACAAGCAGGTTGGTGGATCCTTGTTCTAGAACAGACACCTTGCTGTTACCTGCTGAGGGTGCTCTCAGTAGATCTCAGAGGTTAGTGATAGATAGAAGGCTGCAGGAGGCTCATGGAAGACACATGGCCAGTCGTCCGTCCATTCATTCATTCATTCAATAAGTACTTATTGAACATCAAGCTGAGCAAAACTGCACCCCTGAATTCCAATCCAATGTATCCAATGGTCTGCTCTACATTTCTGCTTATAGTAATCTTGAACTTAACATGTCCAAAGCCTAACACCTGATTTATCCTGATCAAACCAGCTCTTCCAGCAATCTTCCTCACCTCAATTAATGGAAACTCCTACCATCCAATTGCTTGAGCCCAAAACCTTGGCATCATCCTTGATGCTTCTCCTTCAGTCATGCATCAGTGAATCTTGGGGTTTTCCCTTCAAAATACATCAATAACCTAGCCTAACTCCCCCCTATCATTCTGCCACCATCATCTCTTGTCTAAATTATTGCAGTAGCCTCCTAAATATTCTCCCTGATTCTACCCTTGCTCCTTGCTGACTTTTTTCCACATAACAGCTCAAACGATTTTTTGAAAATACAAATCAGATCATACTACTCTTCTCTAAAACTTCCAGTGGCTCCCTATCTTACTCAGAGTAAAGCCCCAAGATCTTACCAAGACCTACAAGGTCCTATGTGATCTGACCTCCCCAGTACCCCTTCTAATCTCATCTCCTTCCTCTCACCTTCAAGTGCTATGCTCCTACCATGTTGCCTCAAACATGCCAAACATGTTCCTGCCTCAGGACGTTTGCATCTGATGATCCCTCTGCCTGGAAAGCTCTTCACATGGCTCACCCTTCACTTCCTGAAGGTCTCTCTTGGCTCAAATGATGTCTTATTTTAAAGAAATACCTAGACCTTCCCCAACCTCCCTCCCCATATAAGATAGCAACCTACCCCAACTGGCATTCCTGAGTCTTCTTTCCTTGCCTTAATTTTCTCTGTAGTATCTATGGCTGCCTGATATATCAAATACTTTCTGTTTGCTTACTGTCATTTCCCTCATAAAATGACTCAGACAAAAACCAAATAGGGTACATAACGTTAGGATGTGATGAGTGCTATAAAGAAAAATAGGAGAAGAGACTAGAGCATGAGAGGCATTGTTTCAAATGGGGTGGTTAGGAAAAGCCTCCCCAAGGAAATGAAAAGGAGACAAGACCAAAATGAAGTGAGGGAGAACCAGGACTGAAAATGGGAAAGTGAGGCTAAGAACACGGTGCCCCAGCCACAGCATTCCATCAGGTAAAAGCCAAGCGTGTCTTTCTGCAGATACCTACAATTCTCACCTGAAGGCTTCTCCCGGGCTGCATGCAGGGCAAGCCCGATGCACCTCCGAGTCAATGCACCTCGGAGCAGCTCTCAGCCAATGACGGAAGGGAGTTGGAGAATCCTCATGCCTTCAGTGGGACAATTCTGAGGCATGTTCAAAATCATCTCCCAGGGTCCCTGGAGGGGCTGCGCCCACTCATCCCCCCGTGGTAACCTGCTCCTAACACTCTGGATTGCCTGCCTTCCTTTCTCCACCCACCACCTGGGCTCACTCCACCGAGATTTTTCTCTCAGGATGCAGTCTAAAACAGGAAAGCACTCACCTGTGTCCCAGCAAATTTACAGCCTGTGGATGGAGGGTCTGTGGGAGTGACACACACAGGGGGCAGCCATGCGCAGGGTGGGCTAGAGGCACAGGCAACAAGGTGCTGCCGTTGTCCAGGGGTGGCTTTTGATCCCGACATTTTCCACCACCCCACACAAAGTGGAGTGTGATATTCAAATCAGGTTCAGGTCCTGGAAGGAGAGGGCGGCTCACAGGCCTGGTGATGAATTTACAGAAGCAGATTAGCCCAATCTGCATACTAAACAGCATGTAAATTATGCTATTTCAACCCATAAGTTTAGACATGTCCGCAGGAATAAAAATTTAAGACAGCGATAAGATGTATGGTTGGCGTAAATAAGCTAGCCCAAGCAAAAGATGCTAAAAGTGCTAGAGAAATTCTCCAAATTGAGTGATGCCAGCCCCGTGTTCAGCCAGAAGGGGAAGCTGCCTCCTGGCTTTCAGGGCACTCTTTGTGCTGCCTCCAGTTACTGTGGGGTGAGGGATGGAATTGGTCTTGCCCCACATACAGAGGGTAGATCTGCAACCTTCGGGGACAGCGTCCTGCCTTTGGAGGGCTCGCCCTTAGAGACAGGAGCAGAAATCGCTCCAGGCTCCACGGAAAATGCTTTTTATAATAGTAGTCATGGTAATTAATAGAAACAGTAGCATAATAGCTGATATTTTTGAGGACTTAGTAAGTATATAACACACATCTGAGCACTCCATGTGTTCTATTTCTTAGTTCTTATAGCCACCCCATGAAGCAGGTACTATATGAATCCCATTTTACAGATATGAAAACTGAGGCTCAGATGCATGCAATTAAGTAGTAGAGCTGGATTCTGGCAGCCTGGCCCCAGAACCTGCATACTTTACCATTATTCTCTAGCACCTCTATTGAACTCTATGCTGAAAGGAACTTTGGGAGCAGTTTATTCCAACCTTCCCACTTCACAGATGAGGAGACTGAGGCCAAGGGGCCCAGTGACTTGCCTAAGGTTAGGCAGCTGGTAAACAGCAAAGCGAAGATTCTGGCCCAGGATTTCCAATCCCACGGTCAAAGGCCTTTCAAGTGCCCTAGAACCCCCTTCCTGCTGCCGCTAGAGCAATCTTAAAGGCTGAAGGGGCTGGAGTCAGTTGGGGACCATTGCTCTTATTTTCTTTCCCATGTGGCCCTAAGCCCTGGGTGATGAAGATCTGCCTCCAGAAAGTTTACAAAGAGCAGTGCAGGGGAAAGTCAACCCCTGCTCTCAGAAGTGTGGGTGAGAGGACTCAGCACAATGTCTATCAGCCCACACCTCTGTGGCCAGCCTCCCTTTTCAGGCATCTTGACTCTGTCACTTGGCCGAATCATCACAGTCCCCAAGAGGCAGACAGACGGGCTTGCCTGGCCAGTGCTCATTCTGTTGCAAGTGACCAACCCTAATTCAAACTAGCTAAGCCAAGAGGGGTACCCAGGCTGGAATGACCTGAGCCATGGCTGCGTCCAGAGACTCAAATGGTGTCCTCGGGGCTCAGTGTCTCCATCACAACTCTCTCCACTGTGGTTCCCACTCTCAGGGAAGTGCTCTACTTTTGCTGGGATAGAGAAGAGCCCCAACCCTGCATCCTGAGGACAGACCACATGGAAGGGGGAAAGATCTCCCTCAGCAGGTCGATCAAGTCCATTTCGTCATCCCACCAGGAATGAGGGAGCATCTAGTATGGTCAGGCACCAGGGATACAACCATAAACTAAACAAATGTAAATTCCATGCCCTTCTGGAAACAACACTACACTGGAAGAAGGGTGGGGGAAAATAAAAAGTAAGATAAAGGGGAGCGGATGTAGCTCAAGTGGTTGAGCACTTGCTTCCCATGTACAAGATGTCCCAGGTTCGATCTCTGGTACCACCTAAAAATAAAACAAACAAATGAAAAAACCAGCGCTCATTGGGGAGTGGATGTAGCTCAGTGGTTGAGCACCCGCTTTCCATGTCCAAGGTTCTGGGTTCAATCTCCAGTATCTACTAAAAAAATAATGTAAGATAAATAGGTAAAATATATAGTATATTAGGGAGCAGAGGTGGCTCAAGCAATTGGGTACCTCCCTCCCACATGGGAGGTCCCGGGTTCAGTTGTCAGTTCCTCCTAGAAAAAAAGACGAGCATACAACGAACAGACACAGAGAGCACACAGCGAGTGCAAACAATGAGGGGGAGGGATAAATACATAAAATAAAATATCTTTAAAATATATATATATATATGTATGTTATAAGGTTATAAGGTGATAATTTCAGAGAAAATAAAAGAGGAGGGGAATAGGGAGTGCCAGGGGGTACATTTTTTAATTGGGGGGAGGTGCAGAGTAGGCCTTACTGAGAAGGTAGCATTTGAACAGAGATATGAAGGGGACAAGGGAGAAAGCAATGCAGCTATCTTAAGGAAGAGCAAAGAGAACAGCCTGTGCAAAGGCACTGAGGCAGAAGTATGCCCAGATGAACAGAGAAGGGGCCCGTGTGACTAGAGCAGAGTGAGAAAGGGAGGAGTAGAGATAATAGGATCTGAGAAGTAATGAATGTTTGGGGAGGCGGTGTATCATTTTACACATGGCCTTGTAGTCCATTGTGAAGACTTTGGTTTTTATGCTGAGAGAAGTCAGATGTCTCTGAAAGGTTTGGGCTAGAGAAATGATGTGATCTGATTTACATTTTTAAAGGATGACTCTGGCTGCCGTGTTGAGAACCGGCTAGAGGGAGCATAAATTGAGGTGAGAAGTCCAATTAGGGGACTATTGCGATAATCCAGGGGATACAGTGGTGGCTTTGACTAGAGTGGAAGCAGTGATAAGATTCTGGACGTATTTTGAAATAGAGCCAACATAACTTCCTGATGGATTAGATGTGGCTTGACAGAGGAAACCAAGAATGATTTCAAGATTTTTTGCTCAAGCAATAGGAATGATGGAATTGTTGTCAACTGAGATGGGGAAGGCTAAAAAAGGAGGTGGGGGAGTGATCAGGGAAAACCCATTGATGCTTCTAGGGTTCCATGCCCATATCAAGACCAATCAGTACACAAGAGAGTGTATTCTGATCGGCCGGCCTGGGTTATGTGTCCCTCCATGGGCGGGGAGGGAGGGAAACAGAGCATCATGACTGACAGCCCCGTTAGGACCCCATACGATGGGAAAGCCATAATTCTTCAAAGGGAATATTGTTGGATATGTTCTTACTACAAGGCAGAGAAATGAGAGAGAGAAGCTGGGTGGCTGGTCCAAAGTCACACAATTTCCAGGCAATACAGTCCCTCCCCTGCTCAACACGCTGTGGCATGACTCCCAGAGGCCCAGAAAACCAAGCAAGGGACCACAGCCGATGGGGCACACCCATCAAATGCACCACCAAGGGAGAGCAAAAAATGCATGTACCAAGTTATGCAAAGCTGTAGAAGACTCTATATGGGTGTGGGTAAGAGCACAGTCTCCGAAGCCAGATTGCCCAGATTCAAACCCCAGTCCTGCCTCTTCCTTGCTATGGACCCTGAACAAATTGCTTTACTCTGCTTCAGTTTCTTCATCTGTAAATCGGGGATAATAATAGTATCCCCCTCATAGGTTTGTTGTAGAGACCAAGTTATGAAGATCAAATGATAAAACTCCCTTAGAACAGGCCCCGGCATAGAATGCTATAGACATATTTGCTATCATGATTCTTTGCTTTTACACAAGAACAAATGCACAGGGGCAGAAGGGCAGAGTGCCAGCTAGGGAGATGTGCTGGGATCGAGGGTCATCAGCTGGGTGACGCCAAAGCACTCTTGCTTCTTTGTTTGCATTTTCTAACTTGAGAAGAAATTTTCGTGATTTTTTTGGTACCTTTGCAAAACCAACAGATCCACAATTCACGGCTCACAGTTGCATCCCCTTTGGAAGAAGTTCCTCTAATGTTTCTGACATGATTTTTTTTCCTTTCTAGAAAGTGGAGCGGTGCCTGTAACTTAGGATGTGGGACTTCATATGGAAGCCTAATCCAAGGAAGGAGGAAACACAGTTCTCCCTCAAGGTGGATATAAAGCGAGCCCTCTCCTCCCAGGTGAAGACCAAACGGCAGGTGCAGACAGCTAGAATAACTGAAAGGACAAAGATTCTGGCATCAGGTCAGAGTCCGAATCCCCAGATTACCGCTTCTGAGCTGTGTGACCCTGGCAAAGTGGCCACCTTCCAAGCCTCAGTTTCCTCATCTGTAAAAGGGAAATGACAATGCTCTCCTCTGGGCATTGTTATAAACGTTAATTAAATAAGAGGTCTACGGAGCACCTCACACGGTGCCCACAATGCCTTCCGCTTTGTTGGTCCCTAGAGAAAGGGGACACCAGCTGCCAGGCACAGGGACACTGAAGCTGGTCCTGCTGTTGAGGTCTCGGTGTGGTCTCTGGCCAGGCAGCGCTGCCTGGAGGAGAAGCTGCGGTTCAATCCCAGCTGCGCAGAGTCCCCTCTGAGCTGACCCCCTTTCCAGAATTGGCTGAGGACTCCTCAAAGGAGCAAACACCTCCAGGAGCATGAAAGGAAAGCTCAGGCAAAGCTTTGAAGCTCTCCATAATGCTGAACCAGCTCCTCCTCCTGCTCCAGACACCCCCTGAAGGGGGGCGGGGAGGGATACAAAGAGAATCTGTGATGAGAAAATGAGGAACAGCCAAGAGCCAGGATTTGTAACTACAGCTTAATTCTCTGCTTTCTCGTCGGCCCTGATGGCTGGCAGGGAGGATAATTTGAAATGAAGAATGTTTTTCAAGGAGGAGCAAGAGTCCCTCATCTGAAACTAATTTGTAGACCAAAATGGTACTGCAGAAGTTGTTTAGAAGCTGCAGATTAAGTTGTGCATAAACATAAGCCAACTCTTGATTATCCACACTCATGGATAATCCAAAGGCAACAGATACCTCAAAGTGATTTCTATTCGGTTTCATAACGCAGGGTTATTTGTCCCGCAACAGTTTTAGCTTTCTGCACTTAATTGTCTTCAGGCTATAGCAAGAGAGCTAGGGGATCTATAACCCTCTGTTAATTGCAAAACAACCAAGGTTTCAGCACCATGCCCTGCAATGCAGGAGCTGCCTGGGTAGTATTTATAAATAAAAGCACTATCCAAGAGAACGAAGGAGAAGGAAGTGTGAAAGAAGAAAGACTTGGAAATTTCTACTTTCCACACACAGACCAGGGAAGGCCAGTTAGGAGCATAGGCTCTGGACCAGGCAGCCTGAATTCAAATCCTGCTCTCCTCCTGCTAGGCATGGCTTTGAGCACTTTAACCTCTTGCAGCCTCAGTTTTCTCATATGTAAAATGGGGTTAATAGCATTACCAGCTTTACAAGGTTGTTGTGACAATGAAATGAGATCATTTATGTAAAGCAATAGCACAGTGCCTGGTGCAGGGAAGCGCTCAATGGATGTAAAACAACATCAGGGAACCTTACAGCCAGCTCTCAGCAAGCCCGGCAGCAGATCTCCTGCACACAGTGTGCAGCCACATCTTGTGGCCCCCAGCTGCAGCTGTGGACAGGCACTGGGGTTCTCTGGAAGGCCCAGGACAGCTGTCAATTCCTGTGTGTGCTGAGCAAACAGACCCACCATCCAATCTGAATTTTCCTGCCTAATGGGGTAATGCGATTATGTTTCATGGAAAATTGGCCATTATCAGCCCGGTTTGGGAAAGCCAACAGCTCTCAGTGGCACAGCTCAAACGCCAGGTCAGGAGAGAGGCCCAGGTGTGCTGGAGGGAAGTACAGAGGCCTGGGGTTCCACCCTGGAAGATGTCATTTGGGAAAGGGGCAGTCAGGAGACTTTAGCCCATTCAGATTTGGGCTGAGAAGTGGGAAGATGGCAGCAGGGAATATGGAACTGCCCAGGTAGAGCTGATAGTGCAGACACCAGGAGAACGGCTGTGGAGCCCAAAGTTCCAGAGTTCATCTCAGCCATCCCCCTGCCTCTGAGGAACCCAACACAGCTCGGGTCAAGGTGAAGTTCAGCAATAACACTTGCCCTGGAGGAAGGTGACCTGGATTCTAGCTCTGGTTCTTCCAGGAACTTAATAGTAGCAGCTTCTTATTATAAGCCAGATACTGTGGAAGCTCTTTATATGGATGATCTTGTTTAATCCTCACAACAGCAGATATTATTTTTATCTCCATTTTATAGATGAGGGAACTAAGTCTTCAAATATAGAGGAATTGCCTCAAATTACCCAGCTAATAAGTGAGAGATCTGAGATTCAGGCTGAAGTCTGTGTGACTCTGAAGTCCCTGCTTTTTTTTTTTTTAATCAAATCAATTTTATTGATACATATTAATAAAGCATAAATCCATGCAAAGTGTAAAATCAATGGTATTCGGTGTAATCACATATTTGTGCATTCATCACGTCAATCATTCTTAAAGCACTTTCATTATTCCAATAATAATAATAACGTACAACAAACAAACAAAAACAAACCTCATCACCGCTCCCTCTCTCTATGCTTCCCCTGCCGTACATAGCTGCTATTCTGTTTCCTTCTCTCTAATATAGTTGTATTTATATACCCAGTATAGTCCCTGCTTTTAACCACTCTCCTGGACCAGTCGTTGTGACAGGACAAGCATAGCTGCTTCCTCGCTGAAGGGAAGAAGCTCCAGCCCAAAGTTCTGAGGGAAACCCCAGAAAGAGAACAGCCAATGGTGGGAGGTGCTACCTCATTATGTGGGGCCAAACTGCTCACTGGAAGAGACAAGAGCTCAGGGGGCCAAGCTCGAAGTTGACGGCTATGAAGGTAAACATAATTTTCTTTTTACATTTTTATAGGTTGGGCTATACTCCAGGTGCCTCCACACACCCTGTCAGACTCTACTGCTTCCTCCCACTTCCAAGGCCCT
Source organism: Cabassous unicinctus (assembly GCA_029593785.1). Classification (NCBI taxonomy): domain Eukaryota; kingdom Metazoa; phylum Chordata; class Mammalia; order Cingulata; family Chlamyphoridae; genus Cabassous; species Cabassous unicinctus. The sequence continues at coordinate 4,499 of JAQZBX010017565.1, read as the reverse complement.
AGTGCAGAGAAAGTCATGGGCCCACCGGTGCCTTGGGGCAGATGCTCCACTTCTCCGCAGCCTCTGCATACAGCGGCCTCCCACCCACACACCCTCTCTGCTTCTGACTGCCCTGACCGTGGTCAATTGTGGAAGCTCAGGTGGCTTCGAGTCTGGAATCCACTTGGTGCTGGCTGGACCCTAGGGGTGGGGATATAAAGCAACTGATTCTCAACGTGTTTCTGCCGGCTGCCCTTCTCTTTTCTCCACTCTCACCTCAGTAGGCCCATATCCCCAGTGGAGCGAGCTGGGTCTGGGTCTGAGGGAAGTTAGGCCTGGCTGTGTAGTTTGGCAGAAGTCGAGTGCTGGGCAGGTCAGCCTTTAAGGGACAATGGGAATCGCCCCCCCTCCCCTCACGTCAGCCCTCTCAATCCTCCATGACACTCGCTGCAGAGCCAGCAGCGCGTGGGCAGCAGATTGAGCTTTCTGAGTCTGTATACACCCTCAGCTCTCCATTTCTCATCCCTGCTGCATCCAGCCCATCTCCCTGCACTGCCCTGGCATCTCTTCCCATTTCTCTCTGCATTTACCCTGCCTCCATCTCCTCCCATGCGGCAAAGAACCAGAGAGAAGGGTATCCAATCTGCGGGTGGGGAACTCACAGATTGCATCACCCAACTCTTTCCTTGCACAGGTGTGGGATGGAGGCCAGAGGACCAGCTGGTCCAGAGCCGTGTGGCTGGTTAGAGCTCTGACTGAAGCCCAGAGCTCTTGACACCCTGCTGAGCATTACCTCCTTCTGTGGGGGAAGCTCCTCAAGTTCTGGGAGCAAGTACCTTGCCCAGTGCCCAGGGCAGGGCTTGGCACCCAGAAGCTTCTCAGAAAAGGGGGTAACTGACAAGCTGTCCCAGCTCTCCGCTTGCTCTTACTCTGGCCTGACAGTAGCGGAATGAACTAAACGATGACTAGTGGCTTTATTGAGGCCCAGGATACAACAATCATTTCAACTCAGTTTCCCCAATGTGAAGAGAAGCTCCTGAGACTCAAGCAAGGATCAGGAGGTAGACTTTGTAGCCAAAGGAGAACTTGAGCCCAAAGAAACAGGTCATGTGTAATTCCCCACGACTCCTGCCTCACCCCCCAAGTCCCTCACACACCCCCACCCCAACCCCAGCTCTCTGGCCATGACTCTAAGCAGTCCAATCTGTGAGCCAAGAATTTCCCTCGTAAGATAGTGATTGCCCCTGGCTCCCCTCACTTCTAATCAACAAGCCAAGGTATTAGTTCCTGGGAGCATGATTGATTTCCAGGGACTTGGAACCTAATTACACTTTAGCAGAGTCTGTTTGGAATCCTCAGAGAAGCGAGACACATTCTGTTCTTTGAACTTTCAAGGGAGGAGGGCTTCCAGCATCTCAAATATTCTATTCATCCTTCCTCAGCCAAGGGAGGGTCGTTCTATGGCTGTCAGTTTTAATCTTTTCTTATCCAAGAATCCTCACCCCCTTTGAGTTTGGCCAGAGGAACTTGGTTTTCTCCAGCAGATGAATTCCACACGTGGTCCTCCTCCCCACAGCCGTCATCCCATAATGCCCAGGGAAGCACGTGTCCTGCCTGAATCCAGGTCTGTGTGACCAACAACTGCAGGTCCAGTCAGCCAGCCTCTGGATCCAGTCACAACCATAGAAGGTATTCTTTTTATTATTCTGTTTATTATCTTCATTATTATTAACCGTTGTTTGTTGAACACTATGTGCCATGTACTTGAAGATACTTTACATATATCACTTCATTCTATGCTCACACACACACACAAAAACCTGCCAAGGTAGACATTAATTTCCCTATTTTACCAGTGAGGAAATGGTGGCCCAGAGAGGTTCAGCAGTTCACCCAAGAGCTAGAAATGGTCCAACTGGCTTTTAAGTAGCCCCACCCCTCTGGAACATGACCTTGGTGATGAGTTCAGCACTTAATCCGCTGACCAGCTCTGTCCCCCGCCTCTCCAGGACCACCTTGCCCATGGCTGCTTGTCCCTTCAGCCAGGACTATACCGCTTCCCTGAGCTGGGGCATGGGGAAGCCCTGCTCCCTGCTTTCAAAGTACCTGAGAGGCGAGTGGAGGTGGCTCAAGCAGTTGAGCGCCTGCTTCCCACCTGGGAGGTCCTGGGTTTGATCCCCAGTGCCTCCTGAAAAAACAAACAACAAGCAAACAAAATGAAAAAACCAACTCAGGGTTGCTGATGTGGCTCAGTGGTTGAGTGCAGGCTTCCCACATACAAGGTCCTGGGTTCAATCCCCGGTACCTCAAAACAAAATAAAAAAGTACCTGAGAGCATGATAAAGCAAACAGGGCAAAATGGTAGCAATTGGTAAGTGAATTTGGGTAAAAGCTAACCAGGAGTTCTTTGAGCCAACTTGTATCTTTTCTATGAGTGTGCAATTATTATCAAAATTAAGGCTTTAGAAGAGTAGATACAGTTCTGGTGTAATGTATGTGTCTATGTATAGTAGTTTTGGGATTCTGGTCAAGAGTGTTTGTTATAAATATTTTACATTAGTGATCAAAACTCAAGAATGGTTTTAGTAACATCCATACTAGAAAGCCCATGAGATTGCTTTTGAAACAATAAATAAATAAATGCTGTAAGAAACAACTTGGGGAGAAATATACTTGATGCCAACCGCATGTCTGCATGGCTTCCGAGAATCGCAGGAGCTGGGTTCTTTGTCTCTCTGCCTAACCCCCCTGTGAGGGCACCTCTCCTCACACCTGCTTCCTCCTAGCCCACACCCTTCCCACGCTGACTGCTTGCTCTCTACTACCACATGCTTCTTCCCAGAAGCTCTTTCCCTCAGACCTGCCCCACCCCTGCAGCTGGGTCTGGTCCAGAATCTGCCCACTGTGTCCCAAAATGTGACTCAAACCCTAGAACACTGAGAATAGCCCAAACCAGAGAACCTGAGCCCAGAAAAATGCAATCTCTTGCTCCATCGCAATCTGCCCACCTTCAGGGGCCCAGAGCTTCTGGGTTATCAGACGAGATGCAAGCTCATTGGGGGTGTGGGGATTGGGTCTTGCTCACAGACTCAGATATTTAATCCTGGGATAGACTTTAGTGGCATTTCAATTCTGGGTGCTTCCTTAAGGGCCTATGGGCTATGGGTCTGGTGATATCAGCACAAATTTTGAGGGCATAATGGGGAAGGGGCCCAGGGTTTTTGCCAACAGATTTTCAAACTCAGATCTTTCTAGTGGTGTAGACCAATAGGTGACTTCCAATTTACTTGCTGAACATCCGTGCTGGAGGAAAATACTGCTTCATGAAAATCCTAAGGAGTATGGACAGCCCTGAGGGTGTTAGTGTATCTGAGTAGTGCAATGTGCGGGGAACTGTGGACACTGCCATATAAATGGCCAGCCTGGGACTCCACCCACCCATTTCATTTGCCAGTGTAGATGCAACCTCAGACCTGAAACCTCTGTCTTCAGACATTCCCAAAGGACCAGTGAGCCAGCTCCCTGGGGCATGATCCCTCGACTTGCAAATATTTGGCTCCATCCTAGTCCTTCCTGGGGTAATCCTGCCGCTTCCCCTAACCCTGGCCGGCATCTTGGTCAAAGCACAGGGTCAGCCTGGCTCACCAACATCTGGAGCCATCTGCAAAGGCACACTCTAGAAAGCATAAGAAGCAGAACCCCTGCAGCTGCAGGCATCCCTGAAGATTCTTATTATTTTGAGAGTCACAAGTCATTGCTTAGAGTGTGGGAAGAGAGAGGAATTTACGGTGAGGAAGAGAAGCTGAGGGTTAGGGAGAAAAAGGAGCAGAATCCATGTTTGCAGAAACTTCCAAACCTTTCAGCGAGGGCAAGGAGAGGAGACCTCTGTCTGTTCCCGCCCTCCCTGCCAGCAGCCTACCACCACCGTTGACATGGACCCATTCATCAAATGTCCTGGAAATGTCCACAAGCAGCCAGATCCAATCTTCCCATACAGAAGTGAGGGCCAGCCCTGCTCAGCAGCAAAGCTCAGCTCTGGCCACCCCAGGAATAAAAGAAAAGAAGGGAAATAGCACAAGGCAAAAGGACGAGACATAGAGAAGTGAATCTCCCAGTCCACATCCATGGAGGCAGGAAATTGCACGATGGGAGAACAACCAGGGCTGACCTTAAGCCCGTCAATGGGAGGTAATGACCATTGGTTGATGCCTAGGATTCCACCATGAGTCAAACACTCTGCATGCAAGGACCCTTGGAAAATATGAGGGTGTGAGATAAATGCCCACCAAGATATAAATGGGAGCAATTCATAACATTGAGAGTAGAACTGCCAGGAAGGCAGAGTGGGGTACCCCAGAAGGTAGAGCATGAAGAGGAGGCCCTAGAATCAGGCCCATCTGCTTCATGCTGTCCAGGAAGATTGGATCTGGCCTTTCTCTCTTCGTCCAGTTCTCTGCAATCCTTTTTTATATATGTATTTTATTTTTATTTTTATTTTCACCCCCTGAGATGGCTTCCTC
>JAQZBX010017564.1:0-35412 GCA_029593785.1 Cabassous unicinctus | reverse complement strand
CAGACTACTTTACAAGCATGACCCAATATCTGTTTTTGGAATTCCTAACTACATCAAACTGCCACACTGTGTTCGTCCTGACTCCTCTAGTCGTAGATGCAGCCCTTTTCTACTTTACGGGAAAGGGGAACTAAAGCCCAGAAAGCCCAAACCTCTCCCCAGATCCTTTTATTGTCAGACACAGTTCCATGGCTGTGAGCAAAGCCAAGTCCCTACCCTTGTGGAGCCTGAAGCGTGGAGAGTGAGGCAGGGATCCAATAAGCAGAAAGCAGAAGGTTACTCCACAATGCAAGTTACAGGAGCGACATAGGGGCCAGGCCCGGGTGTTAGCGGGAGCATCTTAGTGTTCATGATCAGGAATGACGCAGGAGTGCCCAGAAAACTGTGGCCGCACCAGGGCTGGACCTCTCCACCCACGCAGCCTGTGCTGTACTCTGTGCGGCGAGAAGCGTCCCTGCGGTGTCGTCGGTTCATGAACCGTCCCTTCACGCCTCAGTTCAGAGTCATCACCGAGTCCTTCCGTGGGTGGGCACTGCGCTTGGCTCTGAGGTGCAGACATTACCTTTTGGCCAAGAAGAGACAGTGAGCGAGGAGTGATGAGTGCTCCGAAAGGGAGGCCCCGGGCAGGGGCCCAGCTGGCCCAGGGGTCTTCCCTGAGGCGGTGTTCGTGCAGCCAGGCCCAGAGGGAGAGGTGGCCAGGCGTGGGCAGGGTGGTCCCTGGGGCGGGACATCTGTGGGGCCATGGCCTGGGCCCCAGGGCCCTGGGTGGGACGGCCCCGAGCTCTGTGCTCCTCCCTTGCAGAGTGCAGCTCCTTCTCCCCACCCACCACGGTGATCCTGCTCATCCTGCTGTGCTTTGAGGGGCTGCTCTTCCTCATATTCACATCAGTGATGTTCGGGACCCAGGTGCACTCCATCTGCACGGACGAGACGGTAAGCGGGCGCCGCCACCACCTCCACACCTGGGCTGGGGGGACCGGGCAGGTGCTGCTGGGAGGCCACGCACAGCCCAGACCTGAGAGCCCAGTGGGCAGCCCGGCTGTGCCAGGCCCTTGGATCTTCTTCATGCGCACACGAGCCTCCCACCCTGGTGCCAGCACCCAGATCACACCAGGAACGGGGCCCTGCTGCATTGGCTGAAAGGTTCCCTTTGCCTCGAGTCCATCCATCCTGACCTGGTGACTTTGTTACACACTGCGCTGCACCAGGCACGCTGGAGACCACAGGCCTGGAGTCAGGGTGGTCTGCAAGGGGTGCCCTAACCTTCCCAGAAGAGGTGGCATTATGAGCAGGTCCCGGGGTGGTGCCTGAGCCCCAGAGCAGTGGGCAGCAAGCTCTCGCCAGGCCTCCAGGCCTCGGCCCAGCTCCATTGCTTTCTAGCCTTTGCCCTCTCCCAGCCCACCTACCTCCCCCATGGTCCCTGCAGCTCCCTCTCGGTGGAACACACTCCCCTGGTGCCACTACCGCCACCTCCTCACCTTACTGAACTATCCAGAGCTTCAGGGTAGCCAGTCCCTGGCTGTGCTGTGGGCATTTCTTCCCTTTTGGGCTTGGGGCCCTGGAGGAAGGACAGCCCTTAGCTCTGGGTGGAGGACTGGAGCCGAGGCCCATCCCGCACATCCCTGGCCTCCCGGGCCAGCGCTCAGCAAGTTCGGGACCTGAGTGGGGCCTGTGGGGCCTGTGGGCAGACATCTTAGAGGGTGGCTCTAGGAAGGCAGAGTCCTTCGCACCAGCCCATGGGCAGAGGAGGACGGTGCTGCCAGGGCACCACTGTCTGCATCTGCGGGGACTCCTGGCTCTTCAGAAGGTTGGGGGACTCTCAGCAATTTATTTTCTTTCATTATAAAAAATAACATCATTGCATAAAAGTTTCTGTGACAACAGTAGCCCCTGGTGTAGGCCCAGCTGCTCATCCCAGCAGTAAACAGACCAGCTTCTCTGTGGAAGACTTGCAGGGATGCCGGATAGGACGCTGCCAGGCCCCCCCACCCCATTGGGACGCTGCCAGGCAGCACCAGCCATGGTGGAGGAAACGCCCTAAGGGCCCTAGTACCAGTTCCCCGCTCCAGGCCGTTTCTAAGAGGGAGGAAGGAATCGAGGGCCGAGGGCCGCAGCTCCTGGGAAAGGCTGACTGCAGCTGGGCAGCCCCCCAGGCCCGTCCCTGCTCCTTGGCGAGCTGGCCTGAGTGGAGGCCCCCTCCTCTCCAGAGACCCCGGCAACCGGGCCGTGGTCCCTGCCCTGGCAGCTGACTGGTGCCACCCGAAGAGCTGACAAGAGGCGGGGCTGGCTTCCCCCAGCCCCCATTTTCTCTGTGAGACTTAGCGGGGTGGTGCGGGCTCTGACCGCTGCCGTGCTGGCGTCCGTTCTCGTTTCTCCCCGGAGGGCCGCTAGGAAGACCTTTGTTTCTGAGGCTGACCGCTCTGTCCGGGAGGCCCCTCTAACCACACTAACCCTCTCTCCCTCCTCCTCTGTGCCAACTCCCTCCCCTCTCACCAGCCTCTCAGTTTGAGTCTCCAGCCCCACTCTGCGCAGCAGGTGCTTCTTGACCTCCCAGGCTGGCAAGACTAATGGTGCCAGAGCAGTCGTTTGATTTGTTAGGTTTTTGTTGGGGTTTTTTTTGTCTGCAAAGTGGTCATAGTAGCATCAAACTTCCTATGAACCTCTCCCAAATTAAAGACCATCTCTGGTTATCGTATGTCGGCTCCCCGCCGGCTCTGAGCAGGCTTCCTGCACAGAGCCTTCACAGCGGCATGCACAGCCCGGCCCGAGGCCAGCAGCACCTCCAGACCCCGAGTGAGGGCTCGGTCTGGGGAGACGGTCTCGCTAACTGAACGGAACGTGCTGGCTCAGCACTGATGGCGCAGGTGCCTGGTGTCGCTTGCTTCTCATTCCCTTCTTGAGGGGACTTGTAAATGTGTGCCCGCCAAAAAAAACTTCTATTTTTTAAATAACTTTTTATTAAAAAGAGAGAACGAGAAGAAAAAAGGATTATCTAGATAGCTTTAAAGACCACCTTTAAAAAGGAAGCATTACTCCACTCACCTCAAGCTAATGGACATCCCTCCCCAAAAAAACACAGCAATAAAGTGCTTGACTCAAAGTATGACTGTTCTTGTTTTCAGGGAATAGAGCAATTGAAAAAGGAAGAGAGAAGATGGGCTAAAAAAACAAAATGGATGAACATGAAAGCCGTCTTTGGCCACCCGTTCTCTCTAGGCTGGGCCAGCCCCTTTGCCACGCCAGACCAAGGGAAGGCAGACCCCTACCAGTACGTGGTCTGAGGGGCCACCAGCACTGCCACCCTGACACAAACCACAGCACAGCACCTCCGGCCGAGCCGTTCTCATGAATGTTTAAGCCGAAAAAGCAAAGCAACCACTCAATTTTTTTTAATGTCTCAAGCAAAATGGCTGAGCATTGCAGAGAAAAAAAAAGTCCCCATGTTTTATTTTTAAAAGATCATCCTTTCTGTTTTTTTGGTGACGGAAGCTGCTCTTCTTTTCCTTTTTAAATTACTGCTCTGGCCTCTGGTTTCCTCTCTGCTGTCTGTCCGGCGTGACTCATGGACAGGTGCTGTGTCCAAGGCTGCCCGCTTCTGCCACCTGAGTGAGACTTGACACTGGCGCCTGGATGGACTGGTCCCGACGCCCAGCTGCGGGTGTTAGGAGAGCCGGGAGGGCCGTGGTTCCCACTGCCCGGCAGGGAGCGGCAGGCTCCCGGACGGGACTTTAAACCTCACCGAAGACGGACCCTTACCCTGAGGCTGGAGAGGGGCAGGATCAGGGCTGCAGCCTTCCACAGGGTCCCTTGACGCTGCGGCCTCCTGCCCCAAGTGGACGCAGTTTGCCTCCTAATTCGTGAAGTCCATTGCCTGCCTTGTGCCCGACGGGCTTGGGCATGTGGAATGAACTTGGGGTCAGGGCAGGGATGTATTTGTATTCTGAATCAGCAAATATATTCCCTCTGATTATTTGGAAGAGTGTGGAGGAAAGAAATTTTTCCAGGTCAAAATGCTTTACGCAATCAAAAGCGGAAAAAAATTTACACAATTCCAGGCAATCTACACTTTTCTTTGTTGTATCTCCTTCCCACCCCACCTTCCGCCCTTCTCCAGCCAGGTGCCAGGTGATCAGTGTTAATGCCATGTGCAGTGGGCATTGGGGACCACAGGGCCTCCAGGAACATCAGCCCCTTCTTCTAGTTTTAGAAACCTCTAAAGGGGCCCACTTTCAGATGTTTTAGACCCATAAATGTGCACATACCTGCGTCTTACATGTTTTAGCCTGGAGGCTGTCGGGCTGGCCGCTCGCCTGCCTGCCTGGCCACGGTGCAGGGCACTCGTCATCCCCAGTGTCGATACGTGGTCCAGCCTTTGGCACCGAGACCGAATAACGTCTCCCGTTTGGGAGGGACCTGATGTGTTTGGTTTCTTGAAAGAGGAAGAGGAGGGCTGAGGGAGGGCTGAAGGCAGGCAGTGGCGGTGAGGCGGGTGCCTTGCAGCAGCGCCCAGTACCGACCGGCTGTGAACTCCTACACCTTGACTTGTGTTTTGGTGGGTTTTTGTTTTTTTTTAAGTTAAGCACTTGGCACAAGCCTCCTTTTTAAAAAGCTTTTGCTGGGGGTGGGGATAAAGTTTATTAAATCCAGTCCTGGGCAGGGAGAAAACTAATCCAGCCATATGTGATTTTCCGAAAAAGTAGGTGGAACACGCGGCATCGTTTCACGTCTGTCAGTGCTTCCACGTGGAAACAAAATGCAATAAAATTTTTCTGAAACCTGTCCTGCTTTAGCTCTGCTCTCTCGTGGTGTTGCCCAGAAGGAGAGCAGCTTGTCCACGTCAGCGTGAGTTTTCTGTTCAGGTGTTGGTTTCGTGCTTTTTCATAGGTATTTGTGCTCCCTCTCTCAAATGAGGGTTTCGCTGTTCTCAAGGACCGTTTATGGTCCCTCTCCTTTGGCCTTCTGCAGCCTCGGCTGCATCCCTCGTGCTGATGGGCTCTGGGTGCAGTTCCCGTGCCTTGCGCTGTGGCTCCCCTCGTGCTGAGTGGATGAGAGCCGAGAGGGATGTTCCCGCAGACGTTTAGCCAAAGAGCTCTGCGACCTTTCCTGTGCGAATGAGCTCGTACTTGCCTCTACTGTGTTGTTTATGCTCCAGAGTCGAACCAGAGAGCCTACCTTGTTTTGAAATGCTATTTTTAGATCTAATTTCTAGATCTGCATTTTGTAGCATTTGTCCTCCACATGCTTCTGAAAAATTGTTTTTAGTTCACTTAGGTGTATCGGAGAAGTGTGGCTGTGTTGAAAGGACTCTGGAGCTGAGAAGATTTGGCCCTGCTCCCACGGCCTCCAGGATCTCTCTCAGGCAGTGCTGCAGGTCTCACCTGCTGCTAAGGAGGGAGATATTTTTTTAAGTGTTTGGATGTCCTTGAAATATTCCACCTTCACAGGCATTTTTAGAGATGACCCAGGTTGGTTCTTTTCCCCATGGAATCTCTAAAGGACACGGCAGACAGTGCTGAAGTTGTACCGATTTTTTTTCTTTGAGTCATCGTTTCAACCTGAGCATGCTGTGTATCTTTCCCAGAGAGAAAGGCTCCTTCAGACAGCCCATGTGATCTTCCCTCCGGGTTTGTACAAGCGCTTTGCCTGGAAGGAGTGTCGTCCCCCGCTCTGAAGCCACCCTGAAGTGCTGCTCTCACGAGATGGAACACCCCGAGGCCCCCAGGCTTTTCCTCCTCCACTTGCTGAGCCTGAGAGCGCAGTGACAGAGGAACAGGGCTGTCGTCGTTGACTCCCAGCCTCGCAAGCACACGGGAAGAAACGGCTTCCCGAGCTCTCCTCACTAAATCCGTATCGTGACAGGACGTCTCTACACAAAAGCAGCACCAGCTTTTCTTTGGCGTGAGAATTCTGCCAGCTCTGGATGATACCCTCATGGGCAAGGGAGCCGACAGGAGCCGCCTCTCAGAAGGTGGGCTTGGGGGTGGGGGACGGGGCTTAACTGGTCCCCAGGCTCCTTTTTGCCTGTCACCTACAGGCTTGCGTTCACAGCAACCAGGCTGAGCTTGCAAAATGCTCAGGTCCAAACAAACCTCTGCTATTTGCATGGCCTTGATGCCACTGTGCACAACAAGCAGATTTGGGTGTAAGCGCGTGTGCTAGTCTGCTTGTAGGCAGCCCATTTCCTCTTGTGGGAGCCCAGAGCGAGATGCCTTGTCGTGCCAGCTTCTGCCCGTTCTGGCTGGGCCGCTTAGATACTTAAACTTCACCAACTTGTTGCAGAAAACTGCCAGATGAGGCAAGTTAGCAGACGCTCATTAACCACCGTGTGAGGTGAGCATCACACAGAGATCCCTCTTTAAAAGTCAGCTTAGTGGGCTTTAAGTTCCTCTCACTTCAAAACTTGTAATGCTTCAGCCAGCAGAAGTGAGGGGCCTCAACCTAGAAGGGATCCTTAAACATCAGAGAGGTGTGAAGAGAGGAAGACTTTGCTGGAATCCCTCCAAGGATTGTGTTACCGGTAGTTGGAAGGAATACTGAAGGAGGGGGTCTAAAAGGAAGCTTCCAGAATCACCAGCGTCGCCTGGGAACTTGTTAGAAATGCACATTCTCAGGCCTCCCCCCAGACCCACCGGATCCACCTGGGAGTGGGGCCCAGCACTCTCGGTTTCAACAGCCCTCCAGGCAACTCTGACACACACTCGGGTTTGAGAATCTTCTTGGGGCTCGCAGGAGTCGCCCCGGTGGGTCCTGTACTGCTGGACTCAGCGGTGCTGACTGAGGCCACAAGCACTCTTGCCGGGAGAGAAACTGCTGAGCTCCGTCCCCTCACAGCCCTTGGCCTGCCCTACCCTCCTTCCTGTGCGTCGGTGTCAGTCTGACCAGTCTCTGGATCAAGGTGCTCACTGGGTAAAGAACTCGTCCAGAAGGGAGAGGGGGCAGCAGAGCCAGGGGACCTCCAGGTGGGAGTGGCGGCCATTGAGTCATCTGGAGCCAGTGGCGTTTTAGCAGCCCAAACACGTCAGGCCTCACAGTTGCCTTCTGGAAGAGAAAGAATTTACAGTCACAGGAACAAGCTACTCACCAGGCTACCCTCCAAAACTGAAGCCTTCGTTCCTCCACCCTCTCTCCCAAGAAAAAGAAGTAGCTGGCTTGCGCAGCGTAACTACCCTCGAAACCCAGGTGGCCCCAGGAGCCCTCTGTGCGCACACACAGGAGCTGACACCCATCCAAGGAAGACCCAGGAGCACAATAGTGTTTGCCAGAAACCCGCTGGGGAGAGGCACATGCTCTAACAGGGACATGAAGGATGCCCTGAGTTTCCGTGACGGAGGTCATCTGGTCTGCTGCTGGCAGCCCTGGCATCGGTCTTTGTTCAAATCCCTGCTCAGCCGCTTACCACCTGTGTGACTTTGGGCACGAACGTCCCTGAGCCCCAGTTCTCCCACCTGTGGAATTGGAATGATCCTCTTCATCACAGGGTGGTTGCAAGGATTAGAGTGATGAGTGTCATTACCAGCATAATGTCTGCACATGGCTTGGCTTCAGTGTATCCAGCTGTGCTTTCAGGGGTCACAACCGTTGGTGATTTGTGAGATCACTTTACTGATTTGCAACCAGCGCTTTCTTAAAAGAAATAAAAGAGAAAAAAGCATTATACATTGTAGGAGAAGTACAGTTTCATGAAACGTGGGTGTGGGAGTGTGCTGGGTTGCCAGGGGAAGTATGTCCTATTGTGGGTTTACAGTTAAAAGGTGAGCAGCCCCTGAGGAAGGGATTCTGTGTTGTCTGGCCAGGTACCAAAAGGGCAGGTTTGCTCAGGCTTCAGCATGGGACCTGGCTTTCCAGCGAGATAGGGAGCAGAGCACCAGCTCGGGAGCCTTGGTCTTGGCACATTCCTTTTGGGGCACTGGGGCGTTGTGTCTGCCACTGGCAGTGTCCCAGCAGCCCTGCACCTCTCTTGACAGTGTGTATATGACCAACCCAGAAGACGGTGTGGGATCCCCAAAGCAAGTCACCTCAGTGGGCCTCTGCTGCGTCTCCTGGAAGGGCAGCCTGGCAAGGGGCCAGTCGGGAACCGCACGGCATCCTAAAGGTGACCCGCATGAGGCTCCCCGAGACTTGTGTCGACAAGGGCCATTTTCTGAAACAGCTTTTTTTTCCTGATGATAAAAGAAGCAACTGCTCAAGAAAACTTGGAATGTGTGGAAAGTCTGCAGAAGTAAATACAAATCACCTAAAATCCCACCCCGCAGATAGCCAGAGGTGCCCTGATAGCGGCACGTGCACCTTTGCCTTCTTCCCTTTAAACCACACAGCAGGATTTTCCGCTATCAGATAAAATCCCCGTAAACTCCATTTTCAATATCTGCGTAGTGTGCTGCTTTATGTAATAATTTACTTAGCCGTCAGTTATGGGACATGTTGGTGTTTTCCAAATTTTCATTATTGTAATTCTGTATTCAAGTTTGTTTTGCATAAATCTTTGTATCTGAGATTATTTTTTATTTTTTAACTTTTTTTTTCCCACACCAGATCCTTTTTATTGTCAAATAATTTTGGATTTAGAACAATGTTGCAAAAATAATGCAAAGTCTTTTCCAAACACTCTTCAATCTAGCTGCCCAAATGTGAACATCTTACGTAACCATAGAACAAATACAGAAAAAGCCACGGGAAATTAATATCACTACAATACCATTAACTAATCCACACATCTTACTCAGGTTTCTCCAGTTGTCCCACCAACGTCCTTTTTCTGTTCCAGGATCCCACATCACATCATTTGCATCATGTTTCCTTAGTCTCTTCCACTCCATCTTCAGTCTTTGACTTTCATGACCTTGACCCTTTTCCTTTTTGAGGTGAAATTCACAAAACATAAAAATACCAATTTAAAGTGTGCAATTCAATGGCATTTAGTACATTCATGATGCTGCACAACCACCGCCTGTCTAGTTCCAAAGCACCTGTCAGGCCTTGACCCTTTTGAAGACGAGAGACTGGGCGGTCTGTGGCGTGCCCTTCAGTCTGGGTTTGCGTGAGGCCTTCTCACGACTGGGCTGACGCGTGCACTCTTGGAACCAACACTGCCAGGAAGCACGCGAGGGAGACGCGACTCGTCGCTGGTGGTGACCTTGATCCCTCGGCTGGGGTGGTGTCTGTAGGGTTCCCCCACTTAGGAGGTCTGCAGAACGTCCTTCAGCTGGGTCTGCCTGATGCTTTCGCGTGATTAGGTCGAGGTCGTTGGCGAGAACACCGCTGAAGCGCACCCTGTCAGAAGGCATGGGACGTCGCTACGTCTCATTATGGGTGATGTTCATTTGACTACTCAGTTGAGGTTGTATGTGCAAGGTTTTGCCACTGTAAAGATACTGTTTTTCCTTTTGTGATTAATAAGCATCTTTAGCCTACAACTTTTTAAAGGCAAGAATCTTAAACCTCTGAGATGCATATGGCAAGAAAGAGTGCTGGAGAATTGACCCAGGGAACAGTCAGATCTCTGTATGTATGCCTCAGTTTCCCTTTCTGCCTACCAGAAAGGATTATGCCAGTTGTATAAGGATCTTGTGTGGAAAAGAAGAGGCTACCCAGAACGAGGTACACAGAGGTCTTTCCAAGGTGGTCTCAGGCTATGCAAATGAGCAGTACCCCTGCCTGGCAAGCCCACAATAAATCCCTTTGACTTCCGAAAGAGATGGAGAAGGTGGAGGCCCCACTGGGGAGCCAAAAGCCTCCGTGGAGGGTGTAGTGGGCCTGGAGAGCTGGCCTGGCTGTGTCTTTAACTCCTTTGAGCTTCCCCCTACCCCACCACCCTCTTCCTGTGGCCTGGCGGGTGAGTCGCAGCCAGCACCCAGAGGCAGGTGAGTGGGCCGCTTGGGAGAGGCCCAGGGTGCATCCAGTGCATGGCCAGGCCTGCGCCAGCCCTCACCTCCCTGCATACCCTGGGCGCCACCCAGCTGCCCGCTGCACGTTGGCTTGCCGCGCACATACCTGCTTCCTCGCCTGCATGATGCTTGTTTCCTGCGCACTCCCCTTAACTTGTCATCCTTGGTCATGCTGAGTTTGCTGCGCCTACCATGGGGGGTGGCTGAGAGCACTTAGGGAGGGGTCTCAGTGCATGGGTGGCCCATGATGCTGCTGACGCCTGCCCCCGCCCAGAAGCTGGCCTTATCAGGGCTGGGCCTACCCTCGTGCCCGTGGCAGGAGAGGAGGCAGGGCTGGGGGTGGGGGTGGGAAGCATGCGCCAGTTCTGTGTGAAGGCCCTGCTTGCTGTTCTCCATGCCGCCCACCCCCGCACACCCCCACCGGCCCTCGGAGGGGCCTCCCAGGCCTGACCGGGCCCCTCCTCACCCCCTGAGCCTCACTGCTCTGCTGGCCCAGGACTGGGGGGGTGGGGTGTGAGAGTCCACGGCCCTGTGCCATGCTGACCCTCTGTATCCCATTGTCCCTCCAGACCATTGAGCGCCTCAAGCGAAAGAATCAGCCCAGGCAGCGGACAGGCGGCTGGAAGGTGTTAGAAGAGACCTTTGGCGGCCGTTTTTCCCTGAACTGGTTCAACCCCTTCTCCCGACCATGTCAGCCAGAGATCCCCAGTGACAAGGACTTGGTGCGGCAGGTGGCTTCGCTGTCAGATATCGACACCACCGAAATGACAGAGGAGCAACTGGAGAGGGATGACGACGAGGACTCCGTGGAGGTGACAGACGAGTAGATGCTACTGGGGGCGAGAACCAGACCCTAAATGCCACCGTCAACCTTCGTCCTGTGGCTGTGGCTAAAGGGGCTCACGAGTAGGACACGCTTCCCGGTCGCCCTCCCTTCTGCCTCTCTCCATGCTGGGCCCAGGCTGGGGTGGGGGTGGGCTTGAGATGGCAGAGGAAGAGGAGGGGCTTGCTCTGAGTTCCCCTAAGAGGAGTCTGCCCCTCGCGTGGTCCTCAGGAGCCATTCTCCAGGACAAGGCGGCCTCGGCATGCACGGCCTCTGACCCAGGGCAGCCCAGGGACGGAAAAGAGCTCGCCTTGACTCTCCCTGGGATGCCTGCCTTCCTGGCTTTTGAAAACCAAGGCCATGGTGTCATGATGGAAGGAAGGCGGGGCTGGCCTTGGGGACCTGGTTTTGGACGTTGACATGAGGAGAGACTACCTAGAAAGGCTGCAGGGATCCCAGTTGCTCCCCAGAAAGGACTTCTCCCTGCAGCCTAAATTAATAGAAAGGCACGGCCTCCACAGCTCCCTTCAAGGGGTCAGGCTTGGTTTGAACGAGGACCCCCAACACTAGGCTGTGTGCACACACGTGCAGGACATACCGGGTTGGAAACAACCCTGAGTTACGTCAGTGGTGCCAAAAATAAGTTCCCATTCCATAGACCCTAGAATCTTCACTGAGTCAGCTTGGAACTGCCCTGCCTTGTGGTCAAACCCATCTGTTCACAGGGAGGTGGGGGGAGGACCTAGGTAGAGCTGCAGGAGACTCCGCACCCTCCCCCATGAGAACCTATGTAACTTTCCCTCCTGGGGAGAATGTAGCAACCCACATGGGCAGAGCTGACCAGAAATCCTGCCCTTGCACGAAAGGCCAGCTTTTCCAAGATGGCGTCCATCTTGTCTTCTGGAAGGATGGTGGTGAACAGGGCCTACAGAGAAAAACAGACACATACCCACCCCACCCTCCACCAGGATGGGCTGGACCTTAAGTCGCCCCATTTGAAGCCTGAGGTGTCTGTGACCATTCTTGAAGGTCCAAACAGGGAGGGGCTCTGGGGCTTCTAAACCCTAATTGCACTGCTCACTGAAGCAGCGTCTTCCACGTAGAATCCCACAGAAGGGTCTGTCCCAGTCTACCCTGAGAACTGGCTCCACCGATCCCCCAGCCTGGGCCTTTGTTTTTCCCTTTGACCCTTGCCCCGATATTAGGGGCACCAGAATGGGTGGAAGGCAGAAGCACTAGGCAGAGCCTGCCATGCAGGGTGTGTTTCAGGGCTAGAGTGTGAGACCTGGCCCAGAGGCCTGGAGCCCCAGTCAAATGGGGTGAGTGGCAGAGTTTGGAGGCGCAGCCCCTGCTCATCGAGGAAGGAGGCTGTGGTGAACATGGAAACGGAAGGGAGCCGAGCAGCGTCCCAGTTCTTGGGATGGCACCCTCCGGCCTTCTCGGAAGGGTGGTGATTCCGCCAGAGCCCCTCTGGCCACAACCGATGACCCCCCGGGGCCTGGGGAGAGTTTCTCAGAGGAGCCTGTTCCCCAGGCCAGCTGTGGCCTATGCCCTGCTCAGGGCTCTCGAGGCCCCTTGCGAGGGGTGACCCCAGGACAGGCAGGCGGCCCCCCGCCCGGGCTGCAGGCTCATTGACTTGGTCTACATCAGCTTTAACATTTATTCATGATGATGCAGGGAGCCCAGGCCGGCGCTAAAGCCCGTTAGCTTGCAGTCTGGGCAGTGGACACGGCTCTGAGAGAGAGCTGCTCTCTGACCGTGGGGTCCCGATGTTCCTAACCCATCAGAAGGCAGCCCCCGGGTGCCAGCATGCTGGATTGTACCCACCTCCGAGGAAAGCAGCGCCGGCCCCTGGAGCTCCCCAGGGCAGCCGCAGGCAGAGCAGGGGAAGAGGGTTTGCTGGCCGCTGCTTGCTGACGACATCAGTCTCTGCGGAGGTCGGGGGTGTGTGCACAGTCACACGGCCTTGGTGCTCCTGGGCCAGCCTGGCCGCTCAGCAGAGGCCCCCGCCAGCCCCCAGGGCAGACCTGGCCTCTTGGACTCATCGCGGACACGCCCCCACGCCAGCGCCTCAGGCTGGACTGGCCGCAGCCAGGACTGGGTGTGTGGGTAACAGCCTCGGTCCCCGCACCAGCGCAACCTTCTGCTCAGCCTCAGGCTGAAGGACGTGCGCCTGATGTCCCAGGGGCCGAGCCTGCAGAGAGGAGGCTGGCCGAAGACCCCCGGCCTCCCCTGAATAAAGAGCTCTGCCCAGCCTCAGTGGCTGGAGTCTCCTGCTTCCAGCAGCAGCCGTCAGCCCTCAGCGCTGGGCAGCGGCCTCCAGGCCTCTCTCGGCCTCACTTTGTGTCCCTGACGGGGTGGGAAAGCGTGGGC
Source organism: Cabassous unicinctus (assembly GCA_029593785.1). NCBI lineage: Eukaryota > Metazoa > Chordata > Mammalia > Cingulata > Chlamyphoridae > Cabassous > Cabassous unicinctus. The sequence continues at coordinate 22,332 of JAQZBX010017564.1, read as the reverse complement.
GTCGACTCGGGCCCCACAGCGCCGTGCAGGGTTACTCACGGATCGCCCCTCTCTGCCGTCTCCCGTGTGCTGCTTCCACAGAGGGATAAAATCAGCTTTCACGCAATGAGCATTTAGTGGATGCCCACTGTATGCCAGGGAGGTGGGCGTTTGGGCAAGCGCAGCCAGGATTGTTGCTTTTCCACCTTAGAACCCCTCCCCAGCTGGAGGCCTCCGGGAGGAGACTGAGCTACGCATTCTGTCCGGAAATGTCTCGCAAATTACATGCAAAATAACCCCCGCGTGCGTGCCCCTCCCTGGGCGTTGTCCAGTGAGGGGCGCTGGACATCCTGGGGGCCCAGAGAAGAGAAGCCTGGCCCATTGGCCTGCCCAAGTGCCCACATGATACCCAGCACTGGAAACTTAAAAGCTTTTCACATAAAAAAGCGCCTCAGGTGGCCACAAGCCCCCTTGAAGCAGCCAGAGTTTAATGAGCTTATGGACCCTGTAAGCAGGTCCCTGGAGAGCAGAACAGGAGGGAAGGCGTGCAAGTCGCTGGAGAAGGGCCTTCAGCTGGCACGGGAGCCTCCTTGCCAGGAGACGTCCCACTGGAAGGCCCTGCTCGAGGGACGAGGACGCTGCTGGCGAGGGTTCTCCCCCAGACCTACTTGAAAAGCTTGGGGCCTCACCTCTGGGGTGGGCCGGGCCTCCACCCTCGGAGGGAGAGCGGCACCTGGAGGAGAGCCGGTAGCCAGCTTGGGGGAGTGCAGGGCGGCCTCCTGGGGCACCTGCCAGCACCTCCTCCAGGCCCAGTGGGTCCAGCACTGGTGAGGTGACACGGCAGGGCGGGCACGCGGCTCCAAGTGGGAGCCCCCTCCTTGGGCATTTCTTTAGCCCAAAGGCCAAGAAGGCAGCCAGAGTCGGCATCACCGCTAGCTGGCCTGAGCCCTCTGCGCCTGAGGTGGAGGCTCGCAGAAAGGCCGGAAGGCAGCTTCATTCCTGGGGAATGGTTCATCCTGAGGTAAATTTTACTTCCTGGGCCGAGAGAGGACGGAAATGGAGGAGAGAGAGAAGGAGAAACAAGGGGCTCAGAAATTCACAAACTGATTGTGGGCCACATCCACAACTGTTCCTGCAAAGGCATGCCTGTCCAGTGGCGTGTCTGTGGGGCTGGGGCGGAGGGCTGCCTGGAGGAGGTGCTAGAAAGTAGGAGCAAGATGTCTGGCCGGGACTGAGGTGGAGAAGGTCAGGCCTGAGAGAAGAGGGGACAGTGTCAGCAGGAGGGGTGTGCTTGTCCATCATCCCCCCACCCACGCGCTGGCCCCTTTGAAGGATCGAGATTTTAGCCTATCAGCACCATCCCTCATGGGCCAGAGGGGCCACTGGGTCACCCACTGCCACCGGGGGACTGGGATCCTTGACCCTGGAAGGTGGTGAATGTATCGAAGGCCCAGTCAGCCCTTGGGAAGAGCACAGGTCGTGGAGCTGGGCCCAAGGTGGAAGACAAACCCACGTCAGATGGCGCTCAGCCCTGCTCCTGTGGCTCGGTGGGCAGGCCGGCCTCGGGCTCGGCGTGTGCCACCACACCCAGCAGGCGTCAGAGGAAAAGCCACCAGCCCACCTGTTCCTCAGACCTGGCCCCCTTCAAAGGAGCCACGGAAGCTGGGGAAGAGCTTCCACGAGAGGAGGTAAGTGGACTTCCCGCCGGCCCAACCCAGTGCTGCGAGGACATCCCCAGCTGAGTGGCGCCTCCTGGGCTAGCTGAACCCTCGGGCTGAGGAGGTGGCACCTTCTCACATGGGCTTCCCATACCAAAGCACACTCCAGGGCAGGGGTCTGTGGCTCTGGATGCTTGTGCTTCTGAGCCTAGACCATGGCGGCCCTGCCCTTGAGGCCATGGCTGGGCGCGGAGGTGCTCCAGGGCCCAGCCGGGGGTTTCTAGCCGTAAAAGAGGCGACCAGGAGATCCCACACGACGTGACCTAGTGGGCCTGCCTGCCTGTGGTCTAGTTGAGTTGCCCTTTGAACTCCTGATCTTACACACAGTTGGCTCTTGACTCTGCCCTCATACGAGTGAACAAATATAATCATCCATGATCTGAAAGCCAGTCGCAAAGTAGGAAGTCTGAGATGCTCAGTCAGTGCGCCTGCCTCCACGTCCACAGCGTCAGGGAGAGGCTGGTCGGCGATGAGAACGCTCTTCTCAGCATGAACCTCTTTCACTTGGTGACGGATGCATTGGATCCAGCCTTCACCGGGGTGCACTGTACTTGGGACTAATGGCCTCCGCAGCTGCACCGTCCTGGAAAGTCAAGGGCACGCGGACGCGATCTGCCAGGAGGGGGCGGCGTGCCCTGCGTGAGGAAGCAGGAGCCCCAGCCTCGGTGCTGCCTCTGGAAAGACCTGGTTATTCGGCGGCACCGCGTGCTGTACTGCCACCCGAGATGCTGCTAGCACCCCTGAACGTGGCTGCCGGGGCCCCTGCTCAGAGGGTCACGCTCAGGCCCTGGGGGGTGAAACGCAGCCGCTGGGCCAAGCTCAGCCTCAGCCTGGTGTCTGGGCCACAGGGCGAGCCTCACCACTTCAACTAGCACGCCAAAGTCGCTGCTTTCCACAGAGGCCCGCACACGGCAGTTAAAAAGTATCACGCAGAGCGGCTCATTCACAAGCGCCACAAAGGCTGCACTGTGCCTTGGAGTTAATCCAGCCAGGAATGTGCATGTTAGATATTAAAACCGTCGCCGTCTTCTAAAGATCATAAAGACGACCTGGATAAATGAAACAATACCCCACATTCCAAAGGAGAAGACTCACTTTCTCACTTGGCACAGCCCTCCCCCAAATAAATCGATAAAAGACAATTCTAAAAGTTCTATGGACAAGAAGAATGAGGGGCATTTGCTTATATATCGGCATGTCCTGTTGGACTACAGTAATTTATATGGCACAGTTTTATATTAGAAGACAAATATGCAAATCAAAGAGCCAGAGAGCCAGAAATATATGGGAATTAACAATAAAAGCAACAGTTCAAAGCACTAGGCAAATGATAGTTTATTCAATAAAGTCCATACACAAAAAGTTAAAGTCCAGATAAATAATTGTGAAAATAAGGCCAAAAATTCTAAGAAAAGCATAGGAAAATATTTCTATATTCTTGGGATGACATGAAACCCAGGATCCATAAAGGAAAAGATTGACAAATTTGGCTACATTAAATTACTAATGGTGAAAGGCATCTTAGAGTTTAAAAAAATAAAGACTACAAAATGCTATCTGCTACAGAACACTGTTCTGTGTAAAGAGTGCACACAAATCAATATGAACGCTAACTGACTCGGTAGAAAATGGGCAAAGGATACAGATAGGCAATTCACAGAATATAGTCAATTAAAAAATACTCAGCCACAAATAATCAGAGAAGCAAGTTAAAGCAACAGTGAGATTAACCATTAGTTGGCAAAAATAAAAAAGACCTGTTGGAGCGTCAGTCAGTGCAACCTTTGGGAGCGCACTTTGGCACAATCAAAACAGAGCAGATGTGGCTTAGGCAGTTGGGTGCCCGCCTCCCTCATGGGAGGTCCTGGATTCGGTCTCCAGTGCCTCCTAAAGGAAGAAACAGACAACGAGGAATAAAAAAAATAAAAATAAAACAATGAGCAAACAGACAAGCGAGCCATCTCAGGGGATGGGGGAAAAATTTTTTTAATATTATAATCCCATTCTGGGAATTCACATTTCAGAAACACTTGCCCATATGTGAAAAGATACGTCCAGAGTTCATTTCTGTCCTATTTGTAAGACCACTTGGGCAGACTCACACCAAGTCAAGTCTGCAGCCAGGAGACACCCAGGCTTCCCAAAGAGAACTTGGCGTTCATCGAGGGATGTGCTGGGAATTCTTGAAGACACAAGTGCAGGTAAGCAACTGGCCAGCTCTGCCTGAGTTAGGCACCTGTGGGGATGAGAGAAAACACATGCGTCCCTGCCTGTTCTCATGATATGCTGCAGTGGAGAAGGAGAACCCACTGGGGAGTATTTTGACCCAGGGCTGTGTGTATGTCACAGACGATAGCCTGCAGAGAAATGGCAGCCCCCCCCCCGCCCCCAGTGCCTCACACCCTGAGCCTCGTCAGAGCTGTGTTAAGGAGCTCGAGAAGGGCAGTCCCATGCCAGCCAGGGTCCGAGCCTGACCCGTGTCCTGGCCCCTTTGCTGCCAGAACCAGGGGCCCTCCTGACCAACCTAGAGGCCGTCTGCGCTGCCTCGTCCCCACCTGGGGTTCTGAGACCCCTTAGCAGGAAGGATGGATGCAGCCTCCCCAGGAGGGTCCTTGAAATGAGGGGCACTTGCAGGGGAAGGGTCCCACAGACACCCTCCCTGAGTTCGGGGTCAAGCAGATGTGTGTGCTCCATGCCTGCCAAGCACAAGCTCCCCCCACACCGTGGCTCCTTCCTGACCCTTGGCCTTGGGTCCCACCTCACAAGGCCCAAAACACCAGAGAAGCTTCCCAGCCAGGCTGGAAGGAACAGACACGGAGCCTCCCTCAGAGCCTCCCCATGCCCACTCTGTGGAGCCCTGAGCCCTGAGCCCTGGGCACGGTGGTACCCCTGCTCCCCCGCCCGGCCCTGACCAAGCCCTCTTCTATCACAGGTCCCCAGGCCACCCTGGGCTTGCGTCCCGTCTGCATGTTTCAGGCTTGATATTTTATTATCTTTATCCTAATGTCTGTTATCCCCACACAATTCCCAATCGCCTCCCACACCTCATCATTTCTCCCTCCCATTGGCAGCTGAGACCCCTTCATTCCTGAAACACAGCCAGAACCAATCAAGGGGCAGACTGGCCAGGCAAAGCTGGAGCCTCAGATGCCCCTCTCAGAAGCTGGAAGAAATACTTGGCTAAGCCACGTGGGTGGGGGTGAGACCCCCCAGGGGAAGCTCGACGTTTCTATCACGACAGGAGGGTGGGCCCAGTTCTCCGCGGGCGGCCAGCCCCTCTGCCCTGCCCCCCTGGCCGCAGAAATGTCGAGGGGGCTCTTTTAAAGGGGGCCAGATGCTTCGTCTGCCTGGGGTCCCCACCCAACACACCTACTGGGGCAGAGGCCACAGGCCAGGCCAAGCCTCAAAAGGCAGCGGCTTCAGCTGCGAAGGACTCGGCTGTGCGGAGCCTCCTGTGGGCCTCTACAGAGGCCGCGGCGCAGGGACCACTTTTCACAGGAGGAAAACATAACCTGCCGGCCCTGAGCTGCCTGGCTCCCGCTGCCCCTCCACTGCCCGGGTGAGGGTCCCAGAGGCCACGGGTGCCCTGCCCTCAGCGCCCATTACCTCCAGCCCCTTACGCTGAGGCTCACGGCACCCGCCGGCTCCCCTGCCTGGTGGCCTGGGAGCAGGGCCCTGGGCCCTGGCGCAGGCTGTGCCCAGTCCTCGCCCTGGAGCTCCGTGTCCTCCTGCTCTCGATCCATGGCACCCACTTGGCGTCTGTGGAAGGAAAACTTCCGCGCTCATCTCCTCTTCCACATTTGGGTGGACAGTGTTGAAGTGGCCAAGCTAAAGTATTACGGAGAGCGACAGGCATCGCTGTCAGGCTGCTGCAGCTGGAGGGAAAGCCGGCAGCTCCCTGGCACACCCCCCTGGCACACAGACACCGCCCAGGACAAACGGACAGGCCAACCCCTCGGGGGCAAAACAGGGCCCGTCACAACAGGGCTCAGGCAAATGCTCCCCGGACGGTTAAACTTTGATTCAGTGTTACAGGAACTGCCAATAGCAAGAACAAGGCAATGCAGCAAAAAACCACGGGCACAGCCTATAAACAGGCAATTCGCTGAAAAGAAAACCCCATGGCCAACGTGAAAAAATATCCAGGAGATGCAAGTTTAAATCAAGTACCATATTGTTCATGCATCTATTGACAAAATTTCAAGGCTGTTCACATGGATTGTAATTTTGAAATTTTGAAACAACCTATATGTCTACCAATAGGGTAAAGGTCAAATAAACTAAGTGATTTCCAGCCATTAGAATCTCATTAAGGGAAATGGATGTGGCTCAAGCGATTGGGCTCCCATCCACCATATAGGAGGTCCAGGGTTCGATTCCCGGGGTCTCCTGGGGAAAGGCGAGTTGGTCTGCACAGGAGTGCTGGCCTGCGTGGAGAGCTGGCACAGCAAGACGATGCAACAAAAAGAGACACAGAGAAGAGACGCAGCAGACCAGGGAGCTGAGGTGGCGCAAGAGACTGAGCGCCTCTCTCCCACTCTGGAAGGTCCCAAGATCAGTTCCTGGTGCCGCCTAAAGAGAAGACAAGCAGACACAAGAACACACAGAGAGCAGACAGTGAGCACAAAACAATGAGGGAGGAGAAATAAATAAATCTTTAAAAAAAAAAAGAATCCCATTAAGCAGGAAAAAGAACGAAGCCGCTCGCTAAGACACTAACAGATTGATTGCTGTTGTGGAGTAAAAACAACCAAGTTAAATACTATAAATACAGTGGAGGGGGTTGCAATTAGGAACATAGGCAGATGTTTCCATTTTAACAAGGAGAGTGTATTCCAGTACTTACTTAAATTGCATTTAAAGTACTGAACGCAGAATCCCAGCTCTCAGAATTTGTCAGGCAGACTGTCCCACGTCCACGGAATAACACGTGAACGATGCTGCTGACAGACACCGCAGGCTTGTCAGAGCGAAAGATGGAAAGCGATGTCAGCTTACACTCAGGGGCTGGTGCAGCAGGTGCAGCCACTCGGTGGAAGTTACGTGGCCACAGAAACGAATGAGGGGGGCTGCCTTGTTTTTCTTCTTAAGGCTCCTCCTGGCCTGGCGCCCTTTTGACTGCGTTTGCCCACTTTCAAGATAAACTAGGGGGTAAGATGTCATTCAAGAGAAAGCAGCCACACAGCAGGGATTTCCAGGCTCAGTTACAGGACTCTCCATTCACAGCACTCTGCGCTCAGACTTCAGAGCAGAGCTCGAGGTCTGTCCTGAGCTGCGCTGCTGGCTGTTGCTTGACTCATTTTGAGCAAAGAAATATTTCCCGAGGGCCTGCATTTTGCAAGGTTTTGTACGCACTCACTACCAGCGTGGAGGTCCACAGTGATCCGCCCATAACTGTGCTCTGTCGACGGGTGGGAGAAGCCCCAGCCCAGCTCCCTCACCAGCGAGCCCTCCGTACCCCGAGCCTTGTCTCACTCGGATCCCAAGCCCTGTGTGCCGAGGGCCGCCTCCTGACTCTGCATCTTGAGAGGGCCACGTGAGGTCGCCTCTGCTTCCTCAGCACCTGGCAATGCACCTCGAGGAAGGAGGTGGTATTTGAGAGGAGCTTGCCGAAGAGAAAGTTCCAGATGGGGAAAGCATAGCAGAGGTCTGGAGGGGGCGGAGCCAGCCTTTCAGGGACCGGCCAGCAGCCTGGTCAGGAGATGAGCGCAGGCAGGGGACTGGCCGTGGGCTGCAGGACCTGGGGAGCACGGCAGATCCTGGCAAGGGCAACCAGATGGCCGAACAACGCAGAGACCTAAACTAGGACATTTTTAAAAAGAGGCACAAGCCTTCCGGCCCCTCCTCAGTCCTGAAAGCGCTACCCTATGAAAGAGGTGAAAACAACTAGAACACACTCTGAAGGGCAGCGGGGATGGGGACTGCCGGCTCCTAATGCTGTCCGTGGAGTCGGGGGTCAGGCGGGAGGGCAGGGAGCCCTGGAGACAGGATGGCTGTGCACAGGCACAGAAGAGGACCTGGCCGTCCACGGGCAGGCCCAGCACCCCAGCCAGCGCACCCCAGCCGACTGAGGGGTGGCTGCCCCCCCAAGACCCCATTTCTGGACGCTCGCTTGGTCCTCGCCCCGCCGCCCACCAGCGTTACTAGAGGGGGCTCCAGGTCACCCTCCCAGGTCGCCCACCTTGTGGGCACTTGTCGAGTCTTCTCTTAGCAGCTGACCACCCCTGCTGGGGAAATTCCTCCTCTGGGACCCCCAGCTCTTGCTCCTCTTCCTCCCCCCGTGGCCTCCTGCTGTTGCTGAGGGCTTAGTTCAGCTGCGTCTTCTTTGCCGGCCCAGTGTCCGTCTCACTCTGCCTGTGCCTCGGGTTGCTCTGTCCTGCTCCTCGGTCTGACCCCACCTCCTGGGATCGCTCCTGAGCCTCTCCTCTCCCGTGAGTTCAGCCCACCACCCTCCTGGAAATCTCTACCTGGATGTTCTCCAGACGTCATGAAGCTCCTCTGCCCTCTCAGGACTGCCCACCCCACCCAGTCTCTAAGAGTCTCCCATGTTTCAGGTGGCCCGTGGGAGCCAGAGAGTCAAAGGACACGCATCCTGCCCTCCCCCACCCAGCCAGACCCTGCTCCTGAGAGGCCCCTGCTCGGGGTAGGATCTGTGGAGGTTCCGTTGCGCAGTGGAGACGAACAGGGACTCAGGGGTCAGAGAAACCTGCCTTCAAAACCTGGCACAGGGGAAGCAGATGTGGCTCAAGGGATTGAGCTCCCACCTACCATACGGAAGGTCCCAGGTTCGGTTCCGGGGCCCCCTGGAGAAGTTGAGCTGGCACACTGCTCCTGTGGGGAGCACAGGCTCAGGTGGTCCTGGGATTCCAAGAGTCTCTGGAAAAAGGGCAACAACATGAAAAGGCAATCCTGAGCTGCAGATACACTTTTGGAATTTTAAAGGGCAGCGTTTAGCTGCCGATGACTTCTTTTGCAATCAGTCTGACCCTGAGAGGCTGGTATTTTTCAGCCTCAAGTGCATGTTCCCAAGTGGGTCACTTTGGACCCTAGAAAGACAGACAGAGGGCTTAGGGATGTGCTGCTCATCGCCGGCCTTACGAGGCGCGTGGCCCTGCAGCGGCTGCGGGAGGAAAGCCGCTTCCTTCTTTCGCATCCGGAGTCCGCAGGCCTTGGCTGGCAGCTGAGCCCTGGCACGGGCCGTGCTCGCCTGGAGGCTCCAGGACCTGGGCAGCTGCGGGCCTGGGGCGCGCCCGAGGGGGTCCGGCTGCACGCCGAGGCTCACACAGGCGCCACCGCCTGCTCTTCATTGCGGCTCCTGCCAAAAGCTGCGGGCTGGGGAGGCCGCGCACGGGACGTGCCCCCGCCACGACAGGCCGCGCCGCTTCTATGTCCTGGGGGACCCCCGGCCGCCTGTGTCCAGCCCTCCAGTGAGCCGCGGGGCACCCAGGGCAGCGCCGTCACCCCGCGTCCCGCGGGGCCACCCTCGGGGGCGACGGGACTGCCAAGTGCAGCCGACCCAGGCCCTCCAGGCTGCGCCACACAGTGACCAGGACGGGGGGGGGGGGGACGAAAGTCCCCGTGAAAGCGCAGCGTCTCGTCCTGCCCAGTCCCGCACCGTGTCTTTCCGTGTAAAAGCGTGTCGGGGAAACGGCTCTGTCCGTGCCGAGGCCTGGGCCGTGCGCCCCCTGGCCTCGCCCGTCAGCAACGGGGCCTCTCCGGCTGCCGCTCCGCTGAGGGGGGCCCGGCGGAACCAGGGGGCTCGGCCGCCTCCAGGCCTGAGAAGCCGAGGGAGGCAGATGAGAGGGGCCCGGGGGCGGCACGGGCCGCGGTCACCGACCCCGCAGGAGAAAGGCGCCGCCCGCGGGACAGCCAGGGCGAGCCAGGCCGACGCTTCCTGGGGTCGCAGCCGACCCCAGTGCTGTTCGCTCGGCAGCCAGAACCCGGGGGCTCCCTGCGTACGGCCGTCCAGGCAGGCTTTGCCGAGCCGCGCCGCTCACACGTCCCCGGGGGCCCTGGCGCCTGCACGCGGCCTGCACGCGGCCTCCACCGCCGCCCGAGCGCCCTGCGGGGCTGGGCCTTCATGGACGCTCCTGGGTCCAGCCCTCCGCGGGCCTGCGGAGCCTGGCTCAGCTTCTCTTGCTAGCCAGGGCTGTGCTGGGCCTGAACTGGTGCCCTGGGGAAAAGGAAACAAAAAGCAAAGCCAGAAACCTGAGGGAGCCCCTGGGGATTTGACTTCCTGGCTGGGCCCAGGACCCAGGGCCTGACTGGCATGGGCACCGCGGGCTGGCCCGCTGTGTGGGACGCTGGGAACTGGGCTGGGAAAACCCACTGGCCGCGGGCTGCGCTGGGCAGAGCAGAGCTGGCGGCAGCTCTGAGCCTCGGGGGCCTGGCTGCAAGGCTGGCCCTGGGCTGGCACCCGGGCGTTCCCCCTAAGAGGGGCTCGGGGCCTGACGTGCTGCTACACACAGCGTGGTTTCGGCTGAACCCCCGCTTCCTCCGGGGAGTCTGGGCTTTGGTGCGTGCCAGGCATGGGGCGCCGACGGGCCCAGCGCCCACTAAACCCCTGGATGCCGAGCCTGTAACGGGTCTCCCTGGCACAACGCGCCCCGTGCTGTCACCACTGCCGGGGAGCCGGGCACATCCTGCTGACAGGTGTCCTGGAAGCCCGAGCCCGGGTTCCTGAGACTTGGCCCCACGTGCCTTTCCCCGTTGTCTGCTTTACAGCACCTCCTACGAGGTGACTCGGAATCTTCCGTTACCTCTGCCCTAAGCAAACCCTTCTTTCTTTACACTAACAGAAGTTTTCTTAACGCACCGTTCTGCTTCTTACTTTCTTCTCTTTCTCTACAACATATCTTGGAACTTATTTCCTGGCCACCCAAGGAGATGGATCTCATTCTTTCCAGAGGCTACTAATCCGAGCGATGTACATTTAGACGGTTTCAGATCTAAGTTTACTATAAACTATGCTACAGTGAACTTCTTTGCACCTGTGTCTTTGAACTTGTGTGACAATGTTTGTAAGAGAAATCTCCAAAGTGGGATTACTGTATCACAGGATATGGACACCCATTAATTTCAGTAGATGTTGCAGAAGAGCCTGCCAGAGACTGCACTGGTAGCTCTTCCACAAGACAGGAAAGTGCCTGTTTTTCAAAACATTGTTTTAAAAACTTCATCTTGGCCAAGCTGATGGGAAACGATGACATCTCATGGTTTTTTTGGTTTTTTTTTAAAGATTTATTTATTTTTATTTATCACCCCCCTTGCTGCTTGTGCTGCTGTGTCCATTCGCTGCGTGTCTTCTCTGTGTCTGCTTATCTCCCCCTTGCTGTGAGGTCTTGCTGCATCAGCCCACGGCGCCGTGCGAGCCGGCCTGCCCTCACAAGGAGGCGCCGGGAAGCGAACCCGGGGCCTCTCATATGGTAAACGGGGGCTCTATCTATTGCGACACACCCGCTTCCTGCCCTGAGGTTGCTGCATCAGCCCACCGCACCTGCCCTCACAAGGAGGCCTCGGGACGCGAACCCGGGCCTCCCATATAGTAAACGGGGGCTCTATCCACTGAGCCACACCCGCTTCCACATCTCATGTTTTAATGTTTATTTCCTTCATTACAAATAAGGTTGAGAACATTTTCACGAGTCATTTATATTTCTTTAAACTATCTAATTCTATTCTTTGTACATTTATCTTTTCATCATTTTCTTATAAATCTATGTTAAGTGCTCCTGTCATACTGTAGTTTTTGCTTATCAGATGTGCTGAAAGTACTTTTCACAGTTCCGGTATCTTCTAAGTTTTGTCACCATATATTTAACTTTATGTTGTCAGTTTTTTGTTGTTGTTGTTCTGTTTTGTTTTTTGAGGTACCAGGGCCGGCAACTGAACCAGGGACCTCCCATGTGGGAAGCAGGCGCTCAACTGCTTGAGCCACATCTGCTCCCTATGTCGTCAATTTTTATCTCTTTTGCTTTGAAACACCTTCTCCACTCCAAGATTATTTTTCATACTATCTTCATTTTCTTCCAACCCTTTTACAGTTTCATTTTTGCCTTTTCTGGAATTTTCTGTGGTGTAAGAAATGCAGTAGGGATCCAGCTTAATTTTCCCCTAAGCACTAACCAGTTGTCCCCACACCCTGAACTGCACAATTTCTTTTCTCCACAAATATGAAATGCCTTCATTCCACACCGACCACTTTTCAGGTCCCTATTTGGTTCCGTGACTTCCGAGTGGTTGGAAGAACAAATGAGGTAATGTTCCTGACACCACGTAGGTCCCCGTCTGTCCAACGCAGGTGTGCGGAGGGTGGGATGGCCACTTGGGGGGACCCGGCGGAAGGGGACATCTCCAGCACCATCAGCCCCTCCCACCAGTGCCCCAGCACGGGTGCCCACGAGGCCGGGCAGCTGGTCCTTGTGACCGTGCAGCACAGCCAGGCTGCACGCAGCAGGGCAGGCAGTGCGATGCAGCACTAAGTGGACACACACCAGGCCTGGGCCCCGGCTCTGCCACTGGCCGTGGGAGACCTCAGCAGAGTCAGGAGAATGCCCCGAGCAGCAGGTGCTCCTCTGGGAAACGACAGCGTGGGCCACGTGAGCCTACCTTTCTTCAGGCAGGCAATTTACAAAGCACTTTCACATTTCACGTGTTTATAGTTGAGAAAACCCAAAGCCTAGAGACGTTAGTTGACTTGCCCATTACTAATTAGTGGCATGACAGAGACTTGACCTTGAGTTTTCTCCCTGAGTCAGGAGGGTCATCCTGTCACAGCACACTGTCCTCTTTAGTCCTGAGGCCTCTCCCCCTCCGAGTCGGAGTCCAGGAGCAGTCAGCCACAAGGGAGTCAGCTTTCCTCTTCAGTGTCCCTCAAAACCAAGTAGGAGAATCTGATCTCGTCCCTTTGCAGTTTCCAAACAGAATTACTGACCTGATTCTCTAGCAAGGGAGCAGCACGTTGAACAAACCCTGCCGGAGCTCAGAAGGTTGGGGGCTGGAGACTCCACAAAGGGGCTCAGACCCAGCCCCACCCACCCCGGTGTGACCTGGGTAGCGACCCTGGCACCCCAATCTACAGTGCCCACCCATGGCGGTGGGAGGAGGCGGCAGCTTCTCCTGGGACAGGGCCTGGCACGTGGACCCTCCTCTTGTATTCTGCTCTTGAAGCAGCGTCACTGTTCAAAGCAGAAGGCCCTCTGGAGGGGAACACTCACCAAGTCTTAAGAAAGGACGAGACACAGACTGAGGGACACTCTACCAGGTAGCTGGCCAACACTCTTGAAAACCACTGAAGCCAAGAAACACCAAGACAGGCCGTGGAGATGCTCTGGACTGAGGGAGACTGAAGAGCCACGGCAGCGGAATGCAGAGTGGCCCAGGACATTCTTTAGCTATCAACGGCATTATTGGGACAACTGGAAAAATCTGAACAAGATCAGTAGATTAGTTAACAGTATCATGTCAGTGTTCATTTCCTGGTTTTAACAAATGTCCTTGTTTTTAGGAAATGCATCAAAACATTTAAAGGTAAAGACACATCACGTCTGCAATATATATATATTTTTTTGAGGTACCAGGGGCCGGGGATCAAACCTGGGACCTCGTGTGTGGGAAGCCGGTGCTCAACCACTGAGCCACATGGGCTCCCCTGAATTGGGTTTTTCGTTTGCTTGTTGTTTGTTTTTTTGTTTTTAGGAAGCACGGGGGACCTCCCATGTGGGAAGCAGGCGCTCAGCGGCTTGAGCCACATCCGCCCCCTACAACTTACTCTCAATAGTTTAAAAAGTCTCTATCAAGAAGGATGAACAAATACAGTAATCATCTGGGGAATCTGGGTCAAGGGTACATGGGAATTCTTTTTATGATTCTTACAACTGGTCAGTAAATCTTAAGGGACACACAGGCACGAGGTGGGCGAGAGGACAGGGGCAGCTTCTGGGTCAGTTTTCTTTCCTAATAAGTAAAACAAGGTCCCCAAAGTGAGGACAAACCCTCCTTCTCGAGGGCACCATGGAAGTGAATGCAGAGGCTCCTGAACGCAGAGCGCTCCGGCGTGTGTGGCCCAGGACGGGAACACACAAAGGGGCAGGCAGTGGAGCTGCCAAGACCAGAACCTCCACACTGGCCCCCCTGGCCTTTCCTCCACTCCAGGAACTCCAGCAGTTCAGCTCACCCTGGCCGCTACCTTCTACTCCAAAATGCGGAAAAGTTAAGAGTCATACCTGGTAGTTTTAACTTTAAAAAAAAAAAGTATTTATTAACCCAGTTTTCCTTCTGCCAATAATACACGTGACACATTTGGCCTGGCCTGAGACATCGGCACGAAGCCCCACGCATCACTGATTCCAGGGTCATGGGACTGGCCCGTCAGGCAACAGGGCTGTACACAGCTTGGTTTCAAGTACCACACGTGGAGCAGACCATCCCAGGGTCTCCAGCACCTGCCACAGCTCCCGGGAAGGGAGGCCCCCTGGGTAGACCGGGAGCCAGAGGGTCAAAAGCTCAACGCGGATCCACCCGGAGAGCTTCAGCCAGATCCTGCTGCAGCTGGGCCTCCCCTGTAGAGGCCAGAGCCTTGCGCCCTCAAGGCTGCTCGGTCAAGGACCCGCGTTCCTGGCAGCAGGGCTGGTGCCAGAGGCCAGCCGGCATCTCCCTTTGCTGGTGCTGGCTGTCGGAAGCTGCCCGCCCAGGCCACCCTGGGCAGGGGACCCACAGGTCGGCCCGAGCTCAGGCCAGCGTGTCCTTCCAGCTGGGCCATCCAGCCAGCGATGCTACTGCTGCTTGTGGGGAAGGGTCTTCCAGGTTGGCGGGAGCTTCCTGTGGATCAGTGTGAGCCCGCAGAGGATGAGGAAGACGCCTCCCCACCACAGGACCTCCTGGCACTCTCCATACAGCACGTAGCCCAGGACGGCCTGAGGACAGGAGACAGCGGTGAGGCCAGTGCAGGTGGGTGCCCACCTCACCGCCCTGCAGCAGACTTCCTGCAGGGGCCAGCAGGGACAGCCGGACAACCAGAGGCCAGTCATCCTGCTCGCCTCCCTCCCACCTGCCGAAGTGGGGCGCTACCCTCCTCACAGGACTGGGCTCCGGCAAGCTACCCGAGAACAGCCAGCGCCTGGGTCACCAGCCCCCACTTAGCTACCAGGTCACATCCCCAAATGTCAGGCTCGGCTCAGCTCAGCCTTGCCGACCTCAGGCTCCCAGAAGGAAGACAGGCTTCAGGGATTCCTGGCTCCACAGCTGCAGCAGGTTGCTGGGCCACACGGGACCTCAGAACGGGGGCTCGACAGGGGAGCAAGAGCCAGCAGGTAGGCTTTTTGTGGCTGGATTTTTTTAAAATTCTTTTAGTGCAGCTGGATTTCATTCCTATCTAACTTGAGAAGTCCCCACACTTGGGAGCCTAGAAGAGCAGCCACGCAGCCACGTCGACAGCTGCCGCCCAGTGTTATGTGGTCCCTCCAGCTCTGAGCTCAGGTGTGTGCTGTGATTGAAGGAGGAGCACTCCCGGCAGTCTTTGCCCATTACTGTCACCCCACGACGTGGCCTCGAGCCCTGACCAAGGGGTGAGGAAAGCAGCTCAGTTAAGCAAGTAGCCTGAGCCTGAGGAGCACAACTCCGCCAGGAGGTGGCTTGACAACCCCGTCACGAGGGGTATAAAGCCTAAGAAGCCCCCACCTCTGTCCCAATCTGGGGGCAGGTCTGATACCAAATCAACTGCTCTCCTCTGGCCCACCAGTTGCCATCTTCAAGACGAGGACCCACTGCTTTAAGCTCTAGGATCCAATTCTGGAACCAGCCATATGGCAAGAAGGTATTTGGCACCGTCTCCCTCCAGCCCTCGGCTGACTCTGGGGTCTCTGGAATAGGGTCATAATCTTCTACTAAGCAGGGGCTGCTACGGTGAAAGTCAGCACTCCCGGCAAGAGATAAATTGAGTCGCCTCGACTTCTAAGCCCAGGAGCCACCAGGACTGGCTACGACAGGTGCAAAGGAGCCACACAGCCCTGGCTGGGGAGCCAGTTCTAAGCAAAAACAGGAGTAGGAAGCGTTCTTGCTAGAAAACTTTAAAATGGTTCGAGACTGCCAGAAAGGCTTACTGACCAGAGAAGAACGTCCCTGTAAAGGCTTATCTCAGCTGACGTGTAAGAACTTTAGGCCAAGCTTGGGGAGACCACTGTGTCCTAGAGGCTGATTCTGTGTCCATAAGAACATATGCCTGTCACGTGCTCAGGCACACAAACACCCCGGCAGCCACATCCTTCTGTGGTGACCCAAACGGGGCTGCTGGTGCTGTCTCTGTCGAGGCGTCATAGAGGGGCTCCCCAACCTGACCCACACAAGCACTAGAAGGGCTGGTTGAAAGAGTCCTGGAGCTTCTCACAGTAGGTCTAGGGAAGGCCCGATAATCTGGTCAGCCCCAGTCTGGGAGCAGCTTGGGACCCACTGGTTTCTGCTCTTTGCTCTGGAATGAATAATTATATCTCTATCACGTCAGGCCTGCTGACGCACACCTTCTGGCATGGATGGTCTGATTTTAAGTAGGAGACAGGCCGAGGAGCAGAATCGGCGAGGGGCTGTACAGAGCTGGGGGAGGAGGAGGGGAAGGAAAAGCTCTGCCCAGATTGGCCCACGGATCCCACGCAAGTCGGCTGCCAGTTGGGGCCAGAAGAGGCCCTGCAGAGAAGTCACAAAGCCACACTCAACTGCCCAGGACTGGGCCTGCTGGCCACAAGGTGCTGGCTGCTGAGCACCCAGCCTCTGCTTCAGTTCCTGCCCTTCCTTCTGTCTTAGAGAGGAGAGGTTCCCCAAGGACGGCTTACCTCGATAACGACGAGCGACAAGCTTTACCTCCCAGGACACTACTCACCGAGCTGAGGATGTTTGAAAAAGTCACTGTAACAGATGCAATGGCTGAAGACATGGAGAAACTGAGGCCCCGGCTAAAGAACGTCCACATCAGAGAATTGGTGATCGCCATCACAATGATGCCTAATACGCACAAGCCCATGTTCACCTGCAGGAGAAAGTGCCGCTGCAGCCACGCCCAGCCACCGCATGACCTGCAGCCCCAGCACCACAGCCCACGGGGTCCACAGAGCTTTTCTGCACAGAACCTCACTTAACCCCCTGTGGACAGCAGGCAGGCCCATTTTAGAGATGAAACAAACTCAGGGAAGACACCTACTTGGCCAACTTGGGCAGAAACACAATGCTGACCCATAACCAGTGTTTCCTGCTGACCAGCCCCTTATTGACCCCACAGGGACCAATGCTTGAAGACCAGTCCCAGAAGCCAAGTATCCATTAACTGGTATGAGTATGAGTAAGTCAGGTTGAGGACTCACTTCTGGGGACCTGATAAAACAGGAATTAGCCATGTCTTTCAACCTGACCCCCATCCTGGGCAGGTAACAGCCCAATGGGCCTACTGGGCATTTTTCAGCTTTTACTCTGTGCCAGCCTGTGTTGGGTGCTTTAATGCATTCCCGTTTATTCCTTAACTTCATTTTACAGATAAAGAACCCAAGGCATAGATTAAGAAACTTGCCCAAAGTGCCACAGGTCATGAGAGAGCCCGAGGATTTAAACCCAGGCAGTGGGGCTCCATGAGGGAGCCCTTAGGAGGGGACATGCAGACCCTCTGGTTCCTCCTAGGCAAGGCGGCTTCCTCTGGGGGGTCGTATCCATCAAGACATAATGTTGAATATCTCTTCTAACAGTTTTCCAGCAGTTGAATACATAGTGTCTTGAGGAAGGGGTACCTTCTTAAAATTTACAAAAGTGCACTGCAAGGCCAGCGGCAGCCTGCATACATAAAAGGTTAGAGGCCTGGTTCACAACTATAGACCAGAAAACCTCATGGCTCATAGTCACCCGTTTTACTGTGGACCACAGACTTCAATTACACCCAACAGGACAGTAACCTCAAGCATGGCAACTCTCGCTGCATTAGCCCTAAACAGGCTTGCACCTAAATAACACTGGCCTTCATTCCGTCTACTGACCCAGTCAGGGCCGAACCCTGGGCTGCAGACGCAAGGAAACCCTTCCAGCAAGTAGAGATGGCCTATGACTCGGGATCGGACATGCATGGGGATGCAGACACCTTAGCAGATGTGGGAAGCAGCTTAGTTCTCAGTGTCAGAACGTCCAGTATGTTTCTCAGTCTTCCCCTTTTACCTAGGATACCCTAAACTTGTCATTTCCCCGGCAGCTGGGTAAACCGGTCAGAACACATGTAAACTATAGAGTAAAGAGATGGGCAACAGGCTTCTCACCTTTAGAGTCAACGTGAAGAGAAATGTGCAGGCACAAGGGGCTTAAAACGAGAGGCAGAGTGGATGTAGGAGGTGGACGTCTTCCCTGAGAGCGAACTAGCCCAATCGGAGGGAAAGAGTCTGGGTGCCAGGTAAGGGAAGAGGCCTCAGTCCCTGACCTCTCCTACCGCCTACACGGGACGAGGCTGTGACGTGCGTTAGAGGCGAAGGATGCTCTCCCGCCCCGGCCGACTGCAGCGCCGCTCCGGCCACCAGGCCGAAGGCCAGCGGGGGTGAGGCGGCTCCCTGCGCCCCAGCCCGGTCCCACCCCGGGGCCTCGCAGCGCCCTCCTCCCCGGCACCACCCGCCCGCCCGCAGCAGCGGCGCCCCGGGCTCGACCTCGCTGCCGAAGGCCAGCTTGGCGGAGGCGGCGGCCAGCGCCCCGAACGCGCCGGCGCACAGGCAGTTGAACGCGCCCCAGAAGCGGCGCCGCATCGCGCCGGCCTGGAGGTGCGGGGGGAAGTCGGCGGGGGTGTCGGGGTAGGCCGCCGGGGACACGGCGCCGCGCGGGCACAGCGGCCTCTCGGCCATGTTGCCGGCCGCCGACGCCTCGCCAGCCCGCCGCGCCCGCCGCACCGAGCGCGCGCAGCCATTGGACGGCGGCGACACGGGACACGGCGCCCACGTGACCGGGGAAGCCAATTCTGGGTGAGAAGGCCGGGGGCGTGGCCTTCGGGGCGGGGCCTGGCCTTCGGGGCGGGGCCTGGCCGTCGGGGCGGGGCCTGGCCGTCGGGGCGGGGCTCGGTGAACCGCAGGGAGGCCAGCAGCTTTGGTTCTGCCCTTCCACCGCCCTTGGGAATTTGTCTAAAAGGCCGCGTTGCAGGCCCCGCCCAGACTCGCCTTCGCAGCAGAGCTCCAGCGGCGCACGACTCCGCCCGGCTTCGCCCCGCGGGGGAGGCGAGAGGCCCAGCCGCAGCTGCGAGGGCCCCGCAGAGCCTGGGGCGGAGGCGCCGGGGCGCGGGGTCAGGGCTTCAGGCGAGCGGAAGCCCCGCGGGCTCCCTGCAGGGCGTAGGAGGGTGAAGGATACAGACGAGCAGAGAAGAAACGGCCCGCAGCTCCTCTGCTCGGGATCGACCTCGCCCCGCATCGCTGCACCTCCTACGCAGATACTTGAGACTGTGCCTTCTCTTTAAAAATGAACTGCTCTTTGAAGATGACCTCCTCTCCCCCTCCACTCCAGAAAAGCCGCTGGGAGTATTTTTTCCTCTGAATATTTGATCACACGTGGTACAAGTGTGTGTAGCCTGGTTACGTGTGGGGCTTCTTGAAAGGAGAATCGTTCCCCAGCGCGGCTTCCTGCCCCTTTGGAAGATTTGTGCAAGGCTGTCTGCCGCCTTGCTTCTCTCCCGGGGTGTGTGTGTGTGGCTCGAAGAGAAGCACAGATAACACTTATAACCCCTGCTTGGTACAATTGTTTACCCTATTCTGCAGATGAGGCACCTGCAAGCCCCTGAGCAAAGCGCTGCGCGAACCCCAGCTCAGAAGCGCCCCCCGCTGAAGGCTCTGGCGCTGCCCCGAGCTGCAGGAGGGAGTGGTGCTGAGCCCGCCAGCTGTCTGCTCGGAGGCCCGCGGGCTCGTCTGGGGCAGGTCCCAGGCCCCGCGCCCCTGCCCTGGCCTCGGCCCTGTGGCTGCCTGCGAGGCCATCCAGGCCAGGGACCTCCCGTCGCTCCCCTCCGGGCCCCCAGCGCCCAGCGCAGGGCCTTGTTTGGGGTGATGGTTGCACTGACACCATCCTCGGACACGCCGCCTCCTTGACGCTGGTCCCTCTCAAGGTTCCCTGCGCGCACATTGCGCCCAGGGCGCCTGCAGCTGGGCTCAGGCCGCCCCCAGGTGGCGCCGCTGTTGGCCTAAGACCACCCTGAGCAGCAAGGGCCGGTGACTGCCCTCGGGGCGCTCGTGCACCTTGCGACACATGCGCCTGCCAAACGGGACTGTCAGGGCAGCAGCCACACGGTTCTTCTTCTTGGTTCCTGCCACAGTGCCCAAAACTGTGACCAGCTCATGTACCAGTTAATTAAAGCAAACCTCAAAGATGGCTGACAGGCAAAAGATGCCCCTCGAGTCCTGAGACCCGTTTACATTCCCCCCAACCTTTAGGGGCCAGAGTCCCAAATTTACCAGGCGTTAGGGGCCAAGCAGGGGGCCTGCATGACCCAGGGAGTGGATGCCTGGCCCGAAGGCCTTTCGGTCAACAATTCTGGAAACATTACCCCGCCCCGATTCAGCTGCAGCTGCCCTCAGTGCTCACCGCAGGAGGGCTGTGAGAAACGCAGGCTCTCCCGGGCTCCTCTGGGAGCCACCTGGGGATGCTGTGAGCCCACCCCCTCACTCGCTGGGGAGCCCACTTCCCTCCTCCAGCCGCGGTGTCTCTCCTGGTTGCCGCGGATGCGCTCTGGACTGCACTTGCCTACCTCCTCCCTCCCGCCGCCCCGTCCCCGTAATTCCCTCCACTTCAAGGCGGAGCTTTTCAAGATTTCTCTCTTCTTCCTCACCAGGCAGTCCCATAAGCCACTTTGCTCTCTCTCGCTTTACTACACATCAAGTCACCGAAACTGCACTTGTCAGGTAACCGGTGTCCCCTGTGGACACTTCTGGGAGATGCTTCTGGGTGTCCCGCTCGGCCATTTCACCTCAGCACCACACAGTGGACCATCCCTTCTCCGGACACTTCCCTCCCTTGGCCTCCGGGACACCACGTTCCTCCGTTTTCCTCCTGGCTGCTCCTCCCCTGCTAGGCCCCTGGATGCTGGCCCCAGCACAGCGAGGCCCTTCACTCCTTGTCAGCGCTGTTCACAAGGAGAGCTCCTCAGGCCAGTGGCTTTGAAGTACACTCTGTGTGCACATGTACGGAGCCTGAACTCCTCCTGCCTTTTTGACATCTTAAAAAAAAAAAAGACCATATATTAGTATTGTATATTTATTATCACTCACAAGAGAACATTCTCATATTTGTGTTGTTAACCACAGTCCATCATTCACCATGAGGTTTGCTATGGTTTATGGTCCCATACTTTGTACAATCCATCCAAAGTGTATACTCACTGGCTCTCAGTTTCTTCACAGAGTTGTGCTGTCATCAGCTCAATCCATTTCAGAATGTTTTCATTACTCCAAAGGGAAAAATCCCTTATCCCCTTATACCCCCCCTCCCATTATCAACCCTTAGCATTGATATAATGCTTTCTTTGCCACTGCTGTAAAAACATTGCAATATTACTGTTAACTATACTCTACACTTTACATTAATTGTATTTTTCCCATGAATCTTCATATTCTTTTTTTTTTAAAAGATTTATTTATTTTACTTCATCCATCACAATGGTTTATTACACTAGTTGATTGTCTTGTGTTGAATCACTTTTGCATACCTGGGATAAAACCAATTTGATTGTGGTGGTTTCACTTAGCAAGTATTTTGTTGAGGATTTTTGCATCTATATTCATCAGAGAAATTGGTCTGTAATTTTTTTTCGTAGTACCATTGTCTGGCTTTGGTATTAGGATGATGTTGGCTTCATAGAATGAGATTGTTGGATATATTCCTCTTCACTGTTTTAGCAGAGTTTGAGCAGGATTGGTATTAGATCTTCTTTGAATGATTGGTAGAATTCACCTGGGAATCCAGCTAGTACTGGGCTTTTCATTTTGGGGAGTATTTGATGGCTGTTTCAAATCTCATTACTTGAGATTAGTTTGTTGAGGTCTTCTATTTCTTCTAGGGTCAGTGTAGATTGTTCATGTGTTTCTAGGAATTTGTCTATTCCATCTGTGTTGTTTAATTTGTTGGTGTACAGTTCTTCCTGGTGTCTTCCTATGATCTCCTTCATTCCTACAGGGTCAGTGGTAATGTCCCCCTTCTCATTTTTCATTTTATTTGCATGTTCTCTCTTGTTTTGTCAGTCTAGCTAAAGGTTTGTCTATTTTGTTGATCTTCTCAAAGAACCAACTTTTGTTTTTATTTTCTCTTGTTTTTTTGTTCTCAGTTTCATTGATTTCTACTCTAATCTTTATTTCTTTCCTTCTGCTTGCTTTGGGATTAATTTGCTGTTCTTTTTCTGGGTCCTCCAGGTGTGCAATTAGGTCTCTGATTTTAGCTTTTTCTTTTTAAAATATAAGCTTTGGGGACTATAAATTTCCCTCTTGGCACTGCCTTAGCTGTCCCATAGGTTTTGATATGTTGTGTTCTCGTTTTCATTCATCTCGAGGTATTTACTGATTTCTCTTGCTATTTCTTGCTATTCCATTACTACAGTAATAATAAGTCCACCTTGGTCCATGGTTGCTGTAGTAGTCAGCTAAAGGGGTGCTGATGCAAG
>JAQZBX010017563.1:23565-35545 GCA_029593785.1 Cabassous unicinctus | reverse complement strand
TTTAACATCTATGATTAGTTGTCTCAACTCCTTTATGTCATCTGGAGGCTTATCTTGTTCCTTTAACTGGGCCATATCTTCCTGTTTCTTGGTGTGGATTGTAATTTTTTGTTGGTGTCTTGGCATCTGGCTTACTAGAGTATTTATTCTGGGTGCAGTTTTTCTCTTTGTTTTAGGGCTTCCTGCCCTTTCTCCCTTGCTGGTTGTGTAGTAGGAGCTAAGGATGTAGTTGATGCTATAAGCTGTGGAGGCTCAAGCAACCCTCATTGCCCCAAGGACCAATGAAGCTTCTCCCAACTTTCTCCTTTGCCAGGGGTAGGGACAGAGCCACAGCTGCGTGGAATAATCCAACTCATGCATGCCTAGACTGTAGTTGCCCAGAGAGACTGATAAAGCTTCACGCCCCTTTCTCCCCTGGCTGGGGCAGGGATGGAGCTGTAGGTGTGGGCAGCAATCTATGCAGTGCAGGTCCAAGATGACCACAGTTGCCCTGGTAGACTTCCGATTATTCAGTCTGTGCCAGCTAAATGTGCCTGCAGTTACCTGGAAGGATAGGCCAGTACAGGTCCCGTCAGCTTCCTCCCTGCTAGAGGTGGGGCTGAAGCCTAGGTTAGGGCTGCAGACCAATCTGAGTGAAAGAAACCAGTCTCTGCTGTCACTGTGATTTTCAGTTGGCCCCAGCTTCCCCTCATGCTGCGAGTGGAGTCAAAATAGCGGCTATGGGCTTCCTTCTGACTTGGAAAGGCTCAAATTTTACCTGTTCTTAGGGTTATACTTTAGCCAGCCAAATTAACTAATCAGTAGCTGAAATCGGTGGCCAACCGTCTCTTCCTCCCCTGTTTTTGGGAAATGAAGCTTTCAATTCCAGCCGTGGAACAGCTCCCAAGGCGGCTTGTGCCTCCAGTGGAGGATGGGCACTGGTCTCCATGGCGTGGAGTACTCTGCTTATGAATCTTCTCTGCAGATAGGCAGTCTCCTCCTTCCATTCTTTCAAGGATGTTGCAGGATGCACTTCTGGTCTCCTGGAGATCCCTAACAAGTCTCTAGATAGCTCTGGGTGGTTGCTAATTGCCCCGTAGCAGGAGCTGATTCTAGGAGCTCTTTACTCTGCCACCATTTTGCTGGTTGTTCTCAAATTAATTTTTATATATGGTGAGAGATGGGAGTCCAAATGCATTCTTCTGCTGTGGATTTCCCATTGTCCCAGTATCATTTGGTGAGAGACTATTCTTTTCCCATTTAATGCATTTGGCACTCTTGTTGAAAATCAATTGACTACAGATATGAGGATTTATTTCTGGACTCTTGATTCTGTTCCATTGGTCTGTGTGTCTATGCTTATGCCAGTACCTCATTGTTTTCATTAATGTACATTCGTATTAAGTTGTGAATTCAGGAAGTATGAGTCCTCCACCTTTGTTCTTCTTTTTCAAGATTGTTTTGGCTATTCAAGGCCCCTGGCAGTGCCATATGAATTTGAGGATTGGCTTTTCCATTCCTACAAAAAAGACTGCTAGGATTTGATAGGGATTTTATTGAATTGGGGTAGGATTGACTTCTTAACAATACTAAATCCTTCAATCCATGATGTCTTGCCATTTATTTAGGTATACTTTAATTTCTTTCAGCAATGTTTTATAGTTTTCAGTGTACAAGTCTTTCACCTCCTTAATTAGATTTATTCTGAGTTATTTTTTTCTTTTAGATGCTATTGTAAGTGGAATTGTTGTTTTTTTTAAACTTCCTTTTTATATTGTTTATTATTGGTGTAAAGAAGCACAACTGAATTTTGAGTGTTGGTCTTGTACTCTGCAACTTTGTTGAATTTATTTATTAGTTCTAATAGCTTCTTGTGGATTCTTTGGCATTTTCTGTATATAGGATCATGTCATCTGGGAACAGAGATAGTTTTACCATTTGGATGCCTTTTATTTCTTTTGCTTGCCTGATTCTTGTAAGTCATTTAGGAATTACTGGCTGTACTGGGTTGAGCTACTTGGTACTCTTGAAAGTGACCTTAGTTGGAAATAGGGTCTTTACAAATGCAATCAAATTAAGATGAGGGCAGACTGGATTGGGTGGGTCCTAAGTCCAATATGGCTGAGTGTTTTAGTCAGCCACAGGGGTGCTGATGCAAAGGACCAGAAATCTGTTGGCTTTTATAAAGGGTGTTTATTTGGGGTAAAAGCTTACAGTTACAAGGCCATGAAGAGTCCAACTCAAGGTTACTTCCTCAATCAAGCCTGTTATCATGCATTGAAGCAAGATGGTTGCCGATCTCTTCCAGGGTTCAGCCTTCCTTTTCCTCTTCCTCTTAAGGCTCCTTGGGCCCAGCTTCTTCTGATCTCAGCTGTAGGCTGGAGGGCTCGTTTCTTTCCAGGCCTTCTCAGCTGCTCAGGGTTCTGGTCTCTTCAGCTGCAAATTATCAGGTGAATGGCTCAGCTCTCCCCGGGGCTTTAGCTGTTTGAGCCTTCTCCTTTCTGATGCATAGCAGGACCGAAATGACCAAGTTCTCTCCTCTGCCATGTCCTTTAGAACTCTCTTTCTGCTAGGCCTTCTTCTTGAGTTAGTGTCCATTTATATGGCCCACTGAGGGGGCGGGGACTCAACCCTGAGTCATGCCCTACTGACATGGTTGAATCAAAGCCTTAATCTTAACATAATTGAATCAAAGGCGTCCCAGCTGAATTTAACATAATCAAAGGGGATCACACCCAGAGGAACAGACCAGTTTACAAACAGACCCTCTCTTTCTGGAATTCATAAATAATCTCAATGCCACACTGGTATCCCTATAAGAAGAGGGAAATTTGGACACAGCAGAGTCTGACAGAGAGAATGCAACATAAGGACTGAGGCAGAGATTGGAGTGACGCCGCCTACAAGCCAAGGAAAGCCGAGTCTTGTGGCAGCCAGCAGAAGGTGGCAGAGGTAAGGAATGATTCTCCCCAACAGGTTTCAGACGGAGCACGGCCTTCTCGATTTCTGACTTCTAGCCTCTGGAACAGGGAGAGAATAAATTTATGTTGTTTTAAGCCACCCAGTTTGTGGTAATTTGTTACAGCGACCCCAGGAAATCAATACGCTGGCCTTTTCTGTGCTGGTACTACAGGGTTATAAAATATTCATGACATAATATCTGTTTGCCAGATGATAATCAAAGGGGTAAAAGGTAGAAGGAAAATGCGTTATTATGGAAAAAAGGAGAGTAAGGGAGTGGTAAGAGTATGGGTGGAATTAATCTTGGAAAGTTTTTGGAAGAGATAGGTTCTAATTTGTATTGCCTAAGTGGAATGAGGTATTAAGAAGCCTGCAAATTGAAGTTAACTTGTCAACTTATGTCCTGAAGCCTCAAGTACTGCCACTTAAGAAGGAAGCAAGGAAACAGGATTATGCCACTGCTTGCAGAGATATTATCTAACAAAAATGTGGCAAATGAAATAAAACACCTATTCTAATCTCTTAATGCTTTCCATGTATAACTCTTTTGCATAGAGTTTCCATTGCCCTTAAATTTGACTGCCATTCTTAAAATTGCTTAAAATTGGTTGTCATTGGCTCCTCTATGTTTTTGTAGGCTAACCTCTAAACTATTATCATGTATCTTTGATGTGGGGCCCACTCACTTTTCACCTCTTGCAGTATCCAGCTGTGCTGCTCTCTACTGGCTTCTCCCATAGTACACAGATACATGCTTAAGCACGCATGCTTACACTCACGCACACTCACAGTAACACACACATTCACACACACACATACACACTTACACCAGACTCCTGACTCCCTGCAGCGCTTGCAAGTCCTCAGCCCACCATGCTCTGTTGCAACTCTGCTTTTGCTGAAGCTTTCCTTTGCCTGTAACACCACCCTCTCCACCCCCTCCCCACCTTGGCAAGCACCTATTCATCACTCAATAGTCAGCTTAAGAGTCACCTTCTATATGGAAAGCTTTACCGACCCAATTTGGGAAAATCATCTTTCCCCTAAACATCTGTTGTTCCAGCATGTATTTGTGAAACCCTTGGCTGTGCTTCCCCGAGTGCCTGGTGCCTAGTTGGTGCTCAATAATTAAATGTGTGATGCACCAGTGAACCAGTGCACCCACCCATGTGATAGACAAGGGGACCGGGAAGGGATCTTAGAGATCAGAGCATCCACCACACCCTTCCCTTCACAGCTGAGGAAGCTGGAGAGGGGAAATCTGCCACATACCACAGCGGGAGGGCTGCATGTGGTAACAGAACTCACGACTCCTGCCCCCAAGTTTAGTACCGATTCCAGTATGCCACACTGTTTTCAGGGGTGGTTGAGGGTGGGGAAGAAAAGGCTCCCTTAGCAAAAGGGATGATTTATGCTTTGTTTTGCTTTTGTGGTACTTTCATAATTTTGGTAAAGATATTTTTAAGCCAAAGCATGGGGTGGTTCAGTTTTTGTTACCCAACGTGGCATTTTCCTCTTGTACACAGAGCTGCTCTGAGCCCTTATCATAGGCCTCTAACCACATCCCTTGCTGGGCCTAATGCTAAATCAACACTGTCAGTTAAAAACAAACACTAACAGGTGTGCAGCACATTGAGCAAGGGAGGGCGTTTATTCTAAAATGAGGGTCAGTGAACTGGAGGGGAGGATAAAACCCATCCTGATACAGCCAAATGCCCCCTGGTTCCTGCAAGCCTTGAAGGCAGGGAGGAGTTGCCACAAGCCTCTGAAGGCTGGTATGGACCTTCAAAAATCAGGTCTGCCTAGGAGAGGGCTGCAGAAATGGGTTTTCATGGTTACATTAAAAGCCTCCTTCAGAGCCACCTGTCAAAGCTCCGCGGGGCCTCTTAGGAGAGGTGCAGGCAAACACTGCCCTCGGCGCACTGCCTGGGGACCCTCAGATGCAGCGCCTGGTGGGGACTGGAGAACAGCAAGGGTGGTGTTCAGGGCAGGAGTTTTCACAAGATCACGCTTCAGGGGACAAGGAGAACCTTTGCAAACTCTGAGCAGGTCCAATTCTGCCCATGAGAGAAAAAACTCCTACTCCATAATTCTGGAAGCTGCCACCCTGGCATTCTCCCAGAACCCGGGGACTCCCTTTCCCTGGTCTGGAGGGTGATGAGGAATAATAGTTATCAGTAAGAGGAACCAGCCTGTCTGCAGCACTTACCACATGCGTGGCTGTTCCAAGCTCCTTCTAGGCGCCGTCTTATATAATCCTCACAGCGCTTCGAGGTGTGAGGACACCATGATCAGTATCCTGTCCACTTTACAAATAAAGAAAGAGGGACAAAGAAAGAAATTGAGTTGCTCTAGGTCATGCCGTTGAGCAGGTTCCTGATGGAGCTGGATTCAAGTCCAGATGCTTGATTTCAGAGTGTGCCTTCTCAGGCCTTCAGGTGAGTGGCCTGACCGTTGGCAACCTTGGCTGTACATTAGAATCACCTGAAGAGCTTGTAAAACTACCCATGCCAAGGCCCTACCTCCAAAGGTGCTGGCTTATGTGGTCTGGGGAAGCCTAGGTATTAAAGTATGCATACATACTCACATGCATTCATGTGTAGATGTGTATATGTATATAGACACACACATATGAAATATGTTTTCTGTAACCTGATTAGCCTTAGGTATGCAGCTGGCATAGGTAGAAGTTTTGCATCACACTATCCAAAGTAAGTATTGAGGAGGAGGAGCATAGAGACAACGTTTGAAGCCCAGCCAAGGAAAGCCTGGCATGGGCGTGACTGCCAAGACTAAGGTTTGGGCAAGAATGCCAAAAATTGGAAAAGGTCACTAAAAGGGGTGCTGGGGAGACAAGAAAACCAGCAGAGGCGCATTTCACCATTTACCAGGGCTGAAGACTGTCGGGGAGCCCACCTTCACTGCTGCACAGAGAAAAAGATTTAGAGTTTTTGGAAAAGTTGGTTCAAGGGAGGAATTTGCCCTATAAATCCCATCTGTGGGAGCTACTAGGGGCATATTTAGGGAGTTGACATGCACAGGACAGGAATCTACTGAAACCAGGGGCTGGGATGTGGGGGTCTAAGGGCCGGGAGTGAGGGGTGCCCCAGCTTTTCAGTGACTGGTCTAGAATCACCCCGAAGTAGTGGCAAGTTACATACTCATCCTGTAGGAGTGACATATGTTTTAAAATTATAAAAAGTAATGCAAAATTATAAAATATAAAATTATAAAAAGTAATTCGTGTCCCTTAAAGACAAAGTATTTTACAGTGGAAAAATAAATCACTCAGTTTTATCACCCGAATGTAACAACTGTCAATTACCATATTTCATTTGTTATTAGTTTTCCTTCCTAGACATAATTTTTTTCAACATAATGATAACCATAATGTATATGTAACATTATAGCCTGCTTTTGCACTTAAAAATAACATAAAGCTTCTTATTCCTTGCATTGATTTCTTTATTTCCTTCATAACAATTATACTAATAGTTACCAGTTATTGCTGAATTTCTGAAAAATTAATAATCCTTCTACAGGAAAAAAAATGCATGTCCATCTACTGTTGATAGGTATTCTATTTTTACTTAAATATATAAAGCCTGGAACTGAGTATAAACTTCTTTATCACTTGCAAACAACCATGAAACCAAAACAATTCTACATGTTAAAAACAAACCTACAAATTCAATAACATTCAGAATAGTAGTATTAATGAAATGTGACAAGCATTGTGTTCTGTGTTTAGCTCTTGCTCACTGCTCTGGTACAAGGCCTTGTGCTTTCTTGGTGCCTCGAGGACCAGTGCTGAGGCATCATTTGTTTCTTGCACCACTTTTCTCTTCTGAATTCTTGGGACCTTTGTGTACCCAGCTGTAAGCATCATGGACCTTCCTGTGGCCTAGACGGTTCTTTTTTATGAAGTCTGTTTTTCTCCTATTCCCTCTAGCTCATGACAATTCAAGAAGTATCACTTGGTACCAGTGTGATCGTAAACAAAGAGTCCAAGGTGAGCCCTAAATATAATACAAATGGGATTTCAGCTAATCCAGAATATGGTTACGTGAATTTTTAAGTGATGATTTTTTCACATGTAAAAAAGTGTCATTGACAACTTCCAAATCTAGAGGATTCTTTATCAGACCCCCGCCATTCTGAGGAACTTTGCTTATCGAGTGCCATTTTTGTGCCAGGGATGGTGCAGTTGCCTTATCTAGACGTGTAACTACGTGTGATTCCCTTTTCATAGATGAGGTATTCGTAGCTGAGGGCTGTAGAGCTTGTGAGATTTATTCAAGGGCATGGAGATGTTAAGTGGAGCAGCTGTAATTCTAACTCAGGTCTGTGCTATTCCAAAGCCACTGTCCCTGGACAATTATCTCACCCAGCCTCCCACAATCTTTTACAAAGTGTTCTTTTACCATCTGGGGTTTAGCATGTTTACACTGACAGGACTAGGGCTACAGATAATCGATTGCTTTCACTTTAGGGAAAATTTAACATCTGTCATCGGTGGTGTATTTATTTGCTTATGATACTAACCTGACAAGGATGGACCCTTTAAGGTATTTCAGTGGGTTTGGCAGTAGCTTAGGGGTTGGCAGTAGCTCACCAGCTATTAAATGGTTCTGAATATATCAAGATTGTAATTTCCCTCTTGAAAGGCCTTTGCCAAAGAGTCTAAACCACGTGGCATAATCCCTGCATATACATTGGCATATGCAGAAGCTTTGTTTGTGCATACTGGTTCTTGGAACCAATCAAACTAGCTTGGTATTTCATCTTTTGGCCCAATACCATAAGCTGGCACAAATAACACTAGCCCTGCCATGCACCAAAGTTCAGAATCATAAATCAGCCATTCTGTAATTATTTTGGGAGTCAGCTTTATCCTCTCAGTGAGCAGACTGATGTATCTGTTTAGACTGGATACCTGTAAGGCTCTCTGGGAACCTAGGCTGGGAACCTGGGCTGATGTCCTAGTGCCCAGGTGGGCACTGCCCCAGATCCCTGTGTGTTCAGGAGGGTTCCCGCTACGCAGGCCTGCTGGGACCAAACTGGTTTCCAAACCTGTTTGGCTTCTCTACAAGGTGCATAGCTGTCAAAAGTGAAACAAAACAAAGGGCTGGGGAGGTGGAATGGTGGAAGCTCATTCATCAGGCTGAGCAGGGAGAAAAGCAGGGGAGGCAGAGCCTTCCTTAGCTGTGTGATACTACGTGACTATTATCGCGTCTGAGGACAGTCTCACACACAAGAGGTTGGATCAGGTCATTCCTTTGTCTGCATTTATGCCATTTCTTCAGAAGTTGGGCAGCAAGGACTTGAAGCAGCAGATTTAGGTGGGAAAAATAAGACATAGAGGAAAGGCATTTCATAAAGGGAAAAAGTTACCTGTCTCTTGTCCTGATTTGGTTCAAAGCACATATAAAAAAATTATATTAGCAGGAGTCTGGAGGTGGAAGGGCAAGCCCTCAAAATAAGGTGGGTGGGTAGAAGCAGGGAGGCTACTCCTAAATCCTATGGTTAACATCTATAGGTCAATCGCATCAGAATTGAAATTTATCCTTGCATTGTATCATCAAGCTGGATCAATACATCATTTTTCTAAGGATTTTGCCCATATTGTATGAAGGGTCCCCCCATGGGTAAGTCCTCTTTGTGAATCCTGCATGTCTGGCTCATGTGCCTTCCCCACGTTAAATTAGATGGTTTATTTTCTGAGATCAAGTTGGCTATTTTGCCTTCATAGCTGTACTTCTTTGCTTTTGTGGTTTTCTCTGCTTGGCAGCCTCTACCTCTGGCTCTTCATATGCCTGGTTTCTTTTCAGTCCTCAGGACTTGGTTCAAATTTCTCCTTCTCGGGGCAGTCTGACCTCACTCCCTTTCCACTCTTAGCTAGTCTCCACCACATTTCTTTAATACTTAACACACCTTGAAATTATCTCCTTTGTTTCCATGTTTATTTTCTGACCCTGCCCCCTCACCCCCTGTGAATGGATCTTACTTACTCTCCACTGTATCCCCAGGACAATATCAGGCATATGGTGCACAGACAATGAGTATTACCTCTTATTTAATGAACCTCAGGAAGCACTGACCATGTGCCACGCACTGCTCTGAATGCCTTCCAAATACTAGCTCATTTAATCCTTAGGCAGGTCCTATGCTTATCTCTACTTTATCGATGGAGAACCTTTTAAGTAACTTGCCCCGTTAGGATTTGAACTTGGGTCATCTGAACCCAGAGTCTGTTTTCTAAACAGCTGCCTTCTACTGCCTCTCTAATATTTTTTTTGAATAAATGAATGAGAATTAGCCATCAACATTACCTAAAAGACTCACACAATCCTTATAAGCTCTAAGTCCCATAAACACAAAATCATGACCCTAAAAATAGAAGTCTTGAATATATTAACAATACCTTACAAGGTTAAGAGTCACTCGGTTTAGGATGTCACTGTATTAGAGGATAAGGGGAAGGCAGCCTCCTTCTTGGTTCTTACCCCCCAGAGATAGCTCTGTAGCCTGTTAAATCCTCAGGTGATGCTGATAATATAAGAGTCAGATATTTTTCTCTTAAAGATTCCACAGCCTTCCAAAAATTGGTTAAATGGCTGGAGGATGCAGGGAGACTCGATAGCACTGAGAATGGTGGTGGGCTTTATAACTTGTTGAGTATTTAAAAGTAGTATATTATTCATGGTGATCTACTTTATATATTTTGTTGATTGTTTCATTTAAATTCATATATTTTAAATCAATATAATAAATGTGTGCACATTTATTTAAAAAATCAATACACTTAGTTTGCAGACACACTTTCATTCTTGGGAATCTTAGAGACATGGAAGTCTTTATTTTTTCAAAGGGTTTTTGCATTTGTCATCTCATTTTGTTTGAAAACACTACTGAAGTAGGCAGCGTTAGAATACTGTTATTTTCTCCAGTCTTCTTGGCTCCCAGGTCACCGACCTGGACTCACATGGTTTTCTTCTTTGCTGGTTTCTCATCTTCCAACCTTAAAATGTTGGTGTGTCCCAGGATTCAGCACCTCTTCTCTATGGACACCCATTCATTCCCCTGACTTTAAATACCATCTCTTTGCTAACGACCGTCACACTTGTGTTTCTAGCTCCATTCTGTTTTCTTATCTGTTTCTTTGACAGCTCCACTTGAATGTCCAGTGGCCCATTTGAACGGGGGCTTCCAAAGCTCCTCCTCCCACAGACTTCCCACCTCAGTAAAAGACTGTTCTTCTAGTCTAGTCGCCTGGCCAAACCCCTGGGGCAATCCCTTATTCTCACACTTCTCATGTGATCTGTGACAAATCTTGTTATTTTTACCTTTAAAATATACTATGTCCAGGAGCAGATGTGGCTCAAGCAGTTGGGTATCTGCCTCCCACACGGGAGGTCCCCGGTTTGGTTCCCGGTGCCTCCTAAAGAAGATGAGCAGATGCAACAAGCTGATGCAATGAGCTGACGAATAAGTAGACACAATGAGCAGGGAGCAGATGTGGCTCAAGCGGTTGGACACCTGCCTCCCACATGGGAGGGTCCTGGGTTCGGTTCCTGGTGCCTCCTAAAGAAGATGAGCAGACAACAAGCAGACACAATAAGCAGAGACAAGGAGCGGACACAACAAGCAGAGAAAAGGAGCAGAGACAACAAGCAGACAATGAGTAGACACAGTGAGCAGACAATGAGCAGACAGAAGAGGGCGCCATCTCGGGTGGGGGGGTGATATACTATGTCCAGAACCTGGCCTTTCCTTTACATTTGCACTGGCCCAGATCACAGATCACCTTTTGCCTGATTTCTTGCAACAGCCTCCTTACCAGTC
This sequence comes from Cabassous unicinctus, assembly GCA_029593785.1. Classification (NCBI taxonomy): domain Eukaryota; kingdom Metazoa; phylum Chordata; class Mammalia; order Cingulata; family Chlamyphoridae; genus Cabassous; species Cabassous unicinctus. Next base: position 24,760 of record JAQZBX010017563.1, on the reverse strand, counting down.
TCCTTGCTTTTCCTTTGCTGCCCTTTAGTCTATTCTCAACACAGCAGCCTGTTGTAGTCAGACCATAACCCTCCTCTGCTTAAAACTCTCCAAGAATTGTCACTTAGAGTAATAGCTGAAGCTCTCACTGCCCTCCAAGACCCTCCATGCCCTGGCCCCCCCTACCCTCGCTGATGAATTCCCCTCACTCTCTTCACTCCAACCACATTCCTCCTTGCTGTCCCTGGAACATTTTCCCTCCTCACGGCCTGTGCACCTGCTAGTCTCTCTGTCTAGAATGCCCTTCCTCCTCGTATGTCTGTGGCTCCATCTTCACTTCCTTTGGCTCTTTATTCAAATGTCACCCAGTGAGGCCTTCCCCAACCACCCTATCTAAAATCACAGTAGTCCTCAGCCCTGCCTGTCCCCCTTCCAGTCTTTATTTTTCTTCGTAACACTTAAATCACTGTGTAGCAGTCCATATGTGTTACATAAGCCTTATTTTCCCACCTGATTTATAAAATGGTGATGATGAGAGCACTGATCTCACAGGTTGTTGCAGGGATGAAAGGAGGTAGTGGAAGGGCTTGGCACCGGGCCTGGCACAGAGGAAGCTCTGTCCATCCATGGCCTTGCACTCTGCATTGCCCACGGCACCCAGCTTAGGGCCTTACATGCCATAGATGCCCAATACGTTGCCGTGGTGGTGGTGGTGATTTAACAGATAAAAGTCTTAACTGACAGATTCAACATTCCATCCTTGTGTTGTTCCAGGGAAAACACATGAATGAGGTGCAGTGTGGTACCAAAGATGATGCCTGAGTGAAGGGTCTGAACTCGGCTCCCGACTGGCGTTACTACACAGCGAGGTCTAGTTTTAGAACAGTGATCAACGTCAATTGGACTTCAATAAAGGTTTGGAAAATAGGACGATTTTCTCCGGAAGAAAAAAGCTGCTATATAGGAGCATGACCTTTAAAGTGTACTCAGTAATAATACCTTCTTCAGCATTTATGTAATTAGATGTTTCATTAATCGTGTTTTCTGAGATGAGCAATTTGAAAGAACATGTTCCCTTCTGTCTCTCTGTCATGTTCTCTTCAGCTCGTTCACAAATTAATCTGAATAACAGCAACTTCCTCTCAGTGGCGAGTTAAAATAAGCCACTGTTCACGTGATTATTACTTCCCTGTGTTCTTACGCACATTCCTCTGTG